>LR753344.1:966274-987875 GCA_902729485.2 Mus minutoides | reverse complement strand
ATATATATATATATATATATATATATATATATATATATATATATTGTGGCAGTCTGTATATGCTTGGCCCAGTGAGTGGCACTATTAGTAGGTGTGGCCTTGGTGGAGTAGGTGTGGCCTTGTTAGATAAAGTATGATCACTTTAGGGATAGGTTTTGAGCTTCTTCCTGCTGGGTGATGATACCAGTCTTCTCCTGTCTGCCTTCAGATCAAGATGTAGAAATCTTGGCTTCTGATACAACTGTCTTCTGAGAGGCTCTGCCAGAGCCTGACAAAAACAGAGGCAGATACCCGCAGACAACCATTGAACTGAGCACAGGGTCCCCAGTAGAGGAGTTAGAGCAAGGACTGAAGGAGCTGAAGAGGTTTGAAACCCATAGGAAGTACAAAAATATGAACCAACCAGTACCCTCAGAGTCCCCAAGGACTAAACCACCAACCAAAGAGTATACATGTAGGAGGGAGCCATGGCTCCAGCCACATATGTAGCAGACAATATACCCTTGTTGGACATCAATGGGAGGAGAGGCCCTTGGTCCTGTAAAGGACCTGCCTGGATGCTGCCATTCTTACTGCCATGACAAGGGACTGAACCTCAGAACTGTAAGACAACCCCAATGAAATGTTTTCCATTCTAACAGCTTGGCTATGGTGTCTCTTCTCAGCAATGGAAACCCTAAGACAGAGGTTGGAACCAGAGATGGGGATATTGCTGTCATGGGCCTGAACATGATTTTATTTGGAGAAAGGGGGACTTTGAAACTTTGGATTTGGAAAGCTTTAGAAGGCTTAATTGGGTTTTATTGAGCTTTCATAGTAGGAGTATGCTGAGGGAGAATTAAGCTCTGGGGGTCTGGCTCAAGATATTTAGGTGGAGAAGAATGATAGTTTGTGGTTTAGAAACTGTTTTTTGGTACTTTGGTGATGAATATGGCTGGTTTGGGCCCTTTTCTGAAGAGTCTGCCTGAGGCTAAGTCTAAGGTGAAAAGAATCAAATTGCATAACAAAGGAAGTCTCAGAAAAGCCCAGCATAACAAAGGAAGTCTCAGAAAAGCCCAGCAGACTTTGTCCTCTGTTTTACTCTCAAGAAGACTGTTTAGTTTTTGATCAAGAGTAGGGACCTCAGGAAGGAAAAATACAAAATGTTTGGTTTAAGTAATAAAGGGGAATCAGGAAGTGAAATGGAGCTGAACTCTGTGTTCAAGGAGATAAGCAGAGTAAGGAATTGGTAATCTCAGGGCAAGATCCCACCCAGGTAAACCTACTGTTTTTATGTTTGCAGTTGAATAAAGGATAGTTATATTATGTTAGCTGTTATTATAAACTGGTTATTTTCTTCATTTGGACTTTTAATCTGGAATGAACTACAATCCAGAAATGGAGGGCATAGCTATGATCCAGGTATCTATTAGACAAGTAAAAGAAATTGTGACATTTTTTTGAAAATTAGAATATAATAGAAATCTATGTGTTATTTTACTCAAAAATCTTAAAATGAGTATTTTTAATTCCAAAATCATGTTGTAATATAAAATAAACAGGGTGTAAAAAAATTTGGTAAATACGATCAATATACCAATAGTTGAACATTATATTTGTAGGTATTTTTCTATGACTCAGAACAAAATATCTCAATGAATAAAACTTAAGCAATGGATGGTTTGTGTTGGCTCCGTTTCTCATAGTCTCAGTCCAATGTGGCAATGAAAACAAGGCAGATCAGTTCATCTAAAGTGTGAGTGTTGTTTGGATGTGGGGTGAAAGAAGTTGTTTATCAGAAAGATATGAAAACAGGAAGCAAGGCTAAAAGCAAGGCCTTCAAAGACCTACCCCAAAGTATTATACTTCTTCCAACTTGCTCTTACCACATACTGGTTCCACTACCTCCTAAACTGGTACTACTATGTGAAAAATAATATGGTCATTTACTAAACAACATCAACCTATAGCTATTCTATAGATTAATAAAAGCAGGTGCCCTCTAGGTTGGTCTTTTCCACTTGATGGGATTTAGAAACATATTCTTGGTATGTCTATGAGGGCAGTTCACTATAATTAATTGAAGGGAGGAGACCTGATTTCTAAGAGTACAGTACCTTCTAAAGGATTCTTCAGTTATAAAGAGCTCTGAAGAGAAAACTGCCTGCCTGCCTACCTTTGTGTATTCTTTCTGAGTGAATGTACTATCATTACTACTGATATTAAACACAGTTTCTTTGACCTTCCATCACAGAAGCAATACCAGCAATGACCCAGTGAAATTCCAGACTCCTAAAGTTGGACTGTAACTTGTGGGGTACACAGCTTCATTGACTGGTCAGCTACAGAATTTTCTGCCTTAGCAGTAAGCAGGAAGTCATTGTTAACACTACTTACTCTCTCTGATATAAGACAAGCTAGCAAGTCCTCTTTTATAATACATATTTTCTATTAGTTCTATTTCAATAGACTTGCCTAGTATGGATTCTAATCTGTTTCACTAGGAATATGTAAGTTACTAATATTTGGACAATACTTGAACAAGAATTTGTTTCTAAGTTAAAATTTATTCTGAATAAGAATATTAAAACGCAATAAATCAGAGAATAAGAATTTTATTCTTAAAAAGATGCTGATTTATCTTAAATTATTCCCAAGAAAAATCTTAGTGATATGACAGAAACCATATAAGAAAGATTTCTATTTTCACTCTGAAATAATGAGGTGCCATCAGCTAACTAAAATATGAAAAATTTGAAGATAAGGGTAAGCAAGTAGGATCATTTTTCTGAGTCACTAGAGCTGAGAAAATATCTATTCCAAGCAGGAGAGGGAGAGAAGTCTATTGCACAGAGAATAGCTCTTCATCCTAACCAGATCTCTAGAGACCTACCCAGTCTAGCATTAATGAGTGCAGGAACACCATATTGAAACAGTAATCATTTCAACTCATGACTTGGGGATTCTCAAAAATATTTCCATGTCCCAGTTTGCACAAACAATGATAACATTTCTGTAGAATGAGAAAATGAAGCAGCAAGAATGGTAAATGTATGTAATATGCATTTTACAACATATCAATAGCTATAATATTTGCAAGCAAGAAAGCTTTTTATAGGAGATTGTAATACTGTAGACCAAGATTGCAGATGGAGTTCATTTCATGCCCATTCTGGTATAACTGGTTTTGACTTTTTAAGGCATTCTATTGAACTTCTAATATATTTCCAGGAATAGTAATGCAATGCTGAGGTCAAATAAAACATCTGCTGAGAACCATGCGTCACATATTCTGAATGAGTATTAGACTGAGAATTTGAAACAGATTAATTCAATGGAATTTTTATGCCAGAGTCACCAATTTTGAATACTAATGTATTTTTCTAATTTTTGACACAGAAAAAAGAACTAAAAATTTGAGTTGAAGAACAATTGATGTCAAAATGATAATGATTATGATTTAGATACCAGAATTAACTAATAGGTAAATGAAGAAACAATAGATTGTTTGGATTACTTAAATAGAGGAAATAGGAAACAGGATGTGAAGTAGGGTAGGGTAAATTTTGAAGAAACATGGATAATCCAATGCTGTATTCTACAAACTAGATGGACATATTTGGTGAATTCTTTGGAAGAGCAGGCAATGCAAACTCCCAGTTAAAATTTAAATGAAAGGGAAAGAGGAGGCAAATGGGCAAGGAAGAAAGAAGAAAAGTCAAATAGCAACAGGCATGTTCTGACTCATTTCCTTCATTGATTTTCTTACAGAAATTTATTCCTTTTATTTGACAAGTACTGGGAAAACTCTAATTGAATTCTAAATTAGCTACTTTTATTTTGTTCTCATAATTGTGCCCCAACTGTCATTCACATGAATGCTTGCAAACACAAATAATTTTTAATATGGCTTTTAATTTTTCTTGATCTTGACCTTAGGAAACTATTAATGAGCAAGTACCTCTCTCCTAGAAAATTCGACAAGTCTGACAAGATGTGATTGAAAATCATCCTTTTGTTTGAAACAGAGTGTTAGTATGTGGGTGGCCTTAGATCAGTCTTTGGGGAACAAGTGTCTATATCATTAAAATCACAACATCAACCACAAATAAATTAGTGCCTTGAATGCACTGTGAATAAGCTTTCTTGTTATTCTATGCAGATAAAATAGCTCTCTTTGACCCCATAAAAATTGAATATTGGATCCTAGTTCCCCATTCTGAATTTTAAGTGAAAATTACATTCACAATATTATTTCTTTCTGTATTTTAAATGGTTATCGTGACTCTTCCAGTGAAGTCTAATTTGTGAGCTGAGAAAACAAAGGGACATGTTATCTAATAAGGTTCTATGATAATTATATGTGTACCAAATAATTCATATAATACTAATTCATAAACACTTTTTCATGGTTTGTAAAGTTAATAACAAACACAAGTGTTAGATAATAATAAAAACAATTGTTGTTGGGGAATTTTAATCCATAAATATGACTACACTGTTCACATCCAAGATTCTTTCTAGGTGGTGTGATCTAGCTAGAATGCAGACAATCCCTTCATACACACATTTAATTCCTCTGGTTGGAATCATTATGTACATACCTTTAATCCCAAGTAATGACAGCTAACTAAGAGGCAGACAAACTGTCAAATCAGAGAATGATTTGACAGAATGAATCAGAGATAGAATATGCTCAACTCTCAGGAGGAAAGTGATTTAAGAGCAGTGCAAGGAGAGTAAAAGCTCTTCAGTTTGTCAATGATAGGGAGTTGAGACAGTTGGACAGTGCAGTGAGCAGTGGAGTTGAGATCATTTGTGAGTTCATTCAGTTTAGTGCAGGTTAGCAGAGGCAGTGGAAGTTACAGAAAAGGGATTGAGACATTTCAAAAAAATTGCCAGAGTTAATTTGAGGCCAAGCAGAACAATTCAGTCAGAAGCTGAGGGAAGCCAGTTTGAATCACTCAGCACGGAGAGGAACAGTTTGAACTAGAACAGCTAAATTGAACCAGCCAGCCAGAGTTCAGAAAAGACTAGGAAAGGTGAACTTAATCAGCTGTAAACCACTGAGATAACTACTGCATCAAGAGAATAAAGGTTAGTTTTACAGATCATATTTACTCTTACTATATGCATAACAAAATGATTTGATTAAATGTGATCTTACAAAAAAATTACTAAAAACATTCTCCTTCCAAATAGTATCTCCTTATAGATTAAGACAAATAAATTAGAATCTAGTCTGGGTTTTAAAATGGATTGAATTTGATATTTATGACTCTTATTGCAAATATATTGTCATTAGTGTATTAAAAGCATCTATTTATAATACAATGTAGAAATCTTAATTCATATTAAAGAATTTAACATCCTTTATAATTTCGATATTTGTAATTTTGAACTGGAGAGTTCATCTTTATTTACCCCAAAACTTTAGAATAACAGATATAATAGTATAGATATAAAAGTAAGTCATACACAAGATGGATTATAGCTTGTAGTCCTTCACTCTCTCTCTTGGGATAGAAATATATGTAATAGCAAGTTTGACTATGTAAATTCTCTCCTCTCTCTCTCTCTCTCTCTCTCTCTCTCTCTCTCTCTCTCTCTCTCTCTCTCTCTCTGTGTCTGTGTGTGTGTGCATGTGTGTGTGTCTTTGGACTGAGGATTGAAACTCAGCTTTTGTGCACAGAACATAAATTCTTTGTTATTAAGATGTATTTTTAAGTGCGTCCTATTGGAACAGGAAGAATATACTACATCCAGAGATTAAGCTTTGGACATGTCTTGAGTGGAAACTACACTGTTTATTTTAGAGCCATTCCAACACCTTACCATCTCTTCTGGAGCTAAGTCTTTCACCATGGATCAAAAATTTATTAACATATCAAAAGGATTTTAATCTAATCAAAGACAAGTAATAAAAAAAATCAGTAAAACACTGACAAACATCATCCAGGTCATTTAAAAGGAAGTCAAATCTTAGACATTTCACTATCAAATAAGTGTCTGTTAACCCAGTCTCTGTGTTTTTTGTTATATAACATTATTGTTGTACCCTACCTAATAAACTTCTACAAAGGTTACTTAAGTTCTGTTGTTTGACTTTTTAATGGAAATTTGAACGGTATTGGTAAATGTGGGAAAAGGAATAAGTATAACAACATTGTATGTCTAAACAGTCTAACTAACACCTATTATGAAAATGATCTGCTCTAGCCATGGCTAAAATCTTCAGGGATTATAGTTTCAAATCTCATAACTTGACACATCATAAAACAATTATACTCAAGCATCATTTATAGAATAATATCACCAAACCATAATGAATTTATTTTTGGTTTAATTTTGTTCTTCTGAAACATAGTTGTGATAAGTAGTTTTAACTGATAACTTGAGACAAATTAGAATTGCTGGGGAAAAGAGTCTCAATTGTGAGTTTCTCTAGCTCAAGACTGTGAATGTTTCTGTGAAAGATGATCAGGCATGAGATCCTGAATGATGTAAAAGTAGAGAAAGTGAGCTGTACATTATCATGCATGTAGCATGTGTTAACTCATCCATTTTTGCTTCTTGATTACTGTCTTGAACTTGAGCTGCTGTGACTTCCCTGATATAAAGAATTATAACCTGGAATTTAAAGCTGAAATCAAACCTTTCTCCTGTAAGTTGCTTTTGTTAAGTCATTATTTACCAGAGCAACATGGAAAAACAAAACAAACAAAGACAGTGCCAGATAAATATTTCTTGTTTTTTATAACACACTTCAACACCCTGAAAATAACTGAAATCAAGCAAAGTACAAACTACATAATTTTAAATAATATGTATGTTAATATAGTGTACACTTTAAATGTTTCTTGGGACCTCGCAGAATAATCTGTATGCTTCCTACTTTTAGATCTCATTAATTCAGTGCTTTAACTTTATTCTGCAATATTTACATTTTATTTTCCAAGAGTTTTAAGTGTCATTGTTTTCAGAACTAAGAAAAGTTAGGTCATCTGAGAAGCTGGCTTTTCTCAGTCAGTCTAGGAAAAGCAGAGATTCTCTTGCCATCACGGTCAGACTTTTGTCACTTGGACAAGTAAAGAAGAAGAAAGTGATCATGAGAACTATTAAGACATAGTTATGACCTTTTGTATTTTTCTAGAATCCTCAAAACTTTGGCAAATACTGATATGGCCAAATTCTTGGCTAAATACTTGGCAACTAGGGCTGCAAGTTTCTACTAAGTGAAAGCAGAGATGCCATTGAAAAATCTGCAAAATATATCAGTATATATTCAGAGAATATATATAATATATATATATATATATATATATATATATATATATAATATATATATATTCAGAGAATATCAGTATATATCAGAGAATTCCTAAGAAAATGTCAGGATCACTTTGTAATTAAAAGTAATAAATTTCAAGCAAAGCTCAACATTTTAAAAATTATCATGTAATATAAGCAAAATCTATGTTATCATTTCATGTAATTTTCCTTCTCCCCATTACTGTATATTGTTTTAATTAATTTCACTTATTTTTTTATTCTTTTTTTTTTCCATGTTGGTAGAGGTGCCACACTCATTCCAGTGAAGACTGTGTGACAGGCCCAAAAGCTTGGACACAGTCCCAAGGCAAGAAGTTGCACGGAAACTCAGTCCCCTGGAACTTTGGCATCTTGCAGCACAAATGCTCCAAACCTGTCCCTGTGTTAGTGAATGGATCTGTGTGCTTTCTTTCAGTATTGTTTTATTATAGGTCCTCCAAGCAATGATTTCTTAAATAACTAAGCAAAATTGAACTTTGTTTCCTGGCCTTCACCAATGTCCTAGGCAGTCCTTGAGCTGATCCTGTACTTGGAATTCAGTAAGAATGTTACCTATTCAGTAACATTCAGAATTACCTCTAGTATTTTAATAGAGATAGTGAAAGGAATCAGGCATTACTATCTACTACATAGAGTTAGAAATCTCAGGGCAAGCTTAGCAAAGTAAGTTTAGAATTCCTATTATAGTTATATATGGCATACTACATTACTTAATAGAAGAAAGTCCCCCTCCCCCCACAATCACTTAGAATAACATACAAGTCACTCCCATATACAGGAATTTACAGTGGTTTAGGAAGTAGATCAGGCTATGCTTTAAGGAAGGACTAGAGTATTGCATTATTCATGAGAAGGTTAGCTAGAGCAGAACTCCCTAATTAGAACTATGGCTTGGGCATGATAGCCCTTGTTCTGGGAGTGTAAGGACCTCACACTTGGCTTCTAAGAATATAGCCGACCTTAGATAGAGCTGATTTTCTTTCAGTTGTTATATTGCCTAGTTCCTGCCAGTCTTTATGTATGCATTCCTCTGTTTTTGTATAAGAGTCATTAAGCATTTGGTAACCTCAATGTACCTTGGCTAATGTATCACCTAAGTTCCTTATTCTCTTCTCTACTATAAGCTGATGCTTGCTTTGAGAAATTACATTCAGATATAGCACTCTCTCTGTGTCACTGTCTGTCACCCCTCCAACTCCTTACCTACCTGAATACAGGGACCCTGATACCCCGCAGGTTGAGGGACCCACTGAGTCCAGTCCAAGGCATAAAGGTTTCATGAAGATACATTTAATTTAATGAAAATTAGTGTATATGGAATTGCTACATGTGTTTATGTTATCTGAAACAATATATTATATAAAAGTATCTTCAATAAGAAATTACATATTTCCCCTAATGGAAGTTCAGGTCAATAAATCTCATAAATAAACATTTTTTTTCTTTTTCTGAGCATTTTAGATATTAGACTTAAAAAATTAAAATTTCCTTTCCATTTGCATATAAATCTCTGAGTACAATTATTTCAAACTACATTTTTAAATTTAACAAAGATAAGGCATCAGAAGTTGAGCTATTCTGCCATAAACAATGACTTACCTCAAGACTCAGCTGTACAACTCCTGGGCATATACACAAAAGATGCTGCACAAACCCTTAGAAACACTTGCTTAACTATTTCACAGCAGCTTTATCCATAATAACCAGAAACTGGAAATAACCTAGATATCTGTCAACTAAAGAATGGATAAAGAAAATGTGATATATATATATATATATATATATATATATATATATATATATATATATATATACACAATTGATACTATTCAGCTATTAAAAACAAAGAGAGGGGAGAGGATAGGGGATTTTCAAAGAAGAAACTAGAAAAGGGGGTAACATTTGAAATGTAAATAAAGAAAATATATAATAAAAAGTTTTCAAAAACCAAACAAAGACATCATGAATTTTGTAGGCAAATTGATCGATCTTGAGAATGTCTTCCTAAGGTAACCCAGACCCAAAAGGACATGCATGGTATGTACCCATAAGTAACTAGTAGCCATAAAAATTCAGGATACCCATGCTACATACACTCCACAGACCCAAAGAAGCTAAACAAGAAGGAAGGCCCACGTGAAGAAGTTTGAGTCTCACTTCATAGGGGGGATAAAATAGTCATAAGAGGCAGATGAAGGGAGGGAACTTGGAAGGAGAGAGGA
Source organism: Mus minutoides (assembly GCA_902729485.2). NCBI lineage: Eukaryota > Metazoa > Chordata > Mammalia > Rodentia > Muridae > Mus > Mus minutoides. The sequence continues at coordinate 978,342 of LR753344.1, read as the reverse complement.
TGGGGAGGTGAATAGATGGGTTCAGAATCAAGTGGCAAGAGGGACAGGAGATAATTATGAGAATGGATGGAAATCTTCAATTGATCTGGGCACAGAGGTAGGGGGCATCTTCAGGATAAGACAGACACCTGAGATAAAGGAGGTGCCCAAGAATCAATGGGGGGTGGTCCTTAGCTGTGACTCACAACACTGGGAATATTGAAATTGAAGGGGCCACCTACTGTAGCTAGGCAGGAACCCCAATAGGGACAATAGGGACACGAACCAACCCACAAAACTTTGAACCCCAAATTTATCCTGTCTAAAAGAAATGCAGGCATAGGATGAAGCGAGTCTGAGAGAATGGCCAAACTTTAACTGGCCCAACTTGAGGCTCATTTTAAGGGTAACTACCAGTCTGGGACAGTATTATGATACCTTGTTATGCTTGCAGACAAGAACATATCAGTGTTCTCTGAGAAGCTCTATCCAGTAGTTGACTCAGATGAATAAAGACACCCACAGTCAAAGAGTAGATAGAATTTGGGCAATCTTATGGAAGATTAGAAGGAAGGATTGCAGGCCCCTAAAAGGAGAGGAACTCCACAGGAAGGTCAACAGAGAGACCCTTGGGGCCTAAGAGTTGGAATCACCAACCAAAGAACATACACAGGCTGGACCTAAGCCTCCCAGCAAATAAGCAGCAGATGTGCAGCTCGGTCTTCATGTGGGTTCCAAACAATTATATCATGTGTTCATCTTTGAAAGTGTCCATAGTCATTCACACTCTCAAATCCAGTTTCAGTCTCTTCCAAGACTCAAGGCAATCTCTTACTAGCAACCTATTGGAAAATTCAAAGACAAACTACATACTTCCAGAACATAGGGGCGCAGAACACACATGACCATTCCAAAAAGAAAGAATTGTGGCATATTAAGGAAATACTGGACCAAAGGAAGATGAAAATCCAGTAGAGTAAACCCCAAATCCTGTAGCTCTATGACCAGGGACTGCATACACTTTTCTATGTTGAGCTGGTTACACTTTCTTTCAGTCTAGCTTTTCTTGGCCTATAAGCCATGGCACTGGCATCTCCAGCATCTTGGAGTCTCCATCACAATCTAGGTTTCACTGTCAGAGCTTCACACAATGACATCTTAGGGCTTCCATGCAGGCCATTCCCTGCCCCATGCCTGGCCCATGCTTGTCTTTAACCATGGAAGAAGATTCCACAACCACTTTAATCCTGCATCCTTTTTGACTCTAAATCCAAAACCAAGTTCTTCTGCTTGCTTGGGGTGAAACTTGGCCCCTTTCTTTCTCTCTCTTTCTTTCTTTTCTTTTCTTTTCTTTCTTTCTTTCTTTCTTTCTTTCTTTCTTTCTTTCTTTCTTTCTTTCTTTCTTTCTTTCTTTCTTTCTTTCTTCCTTCCTTCCTTCCTTCCTTCCTTCCTTCCTTTCTTTCTTTTTCGTTTTTTCTTTTTTTTTATTAGAAATTTTCTTTATTTACATTTCAAATGCTGTCCCGAAAGTTCCCTATAACCCCCCGCCCCACCCCACTCTTCTACCCACCCACTATCACTTCTTGGCCCTGGCATTTCCCTGTACTGGGGCATATAAAGTTTGCAAGACCTAGGGAGCCTCGCCTCTCAATGATGACGAACTAGCCATATTCTGCTATGTATGCAGCTAGAGAAAGGAACTCTGGGGGTGCTGGTTAGAAAGTGAACCACATATGACATAAAGGAAGTTTTAACTGTGAAAAAAAAAAAAAGATTACTTCACATGTGAAACCCTGAAAAACATTTGGAATGAACCTGACTGAAGAACACCGACGCACATATTACTAGTCTGTATTCAGATCCTCTTTGCTATCTCTTTGATTTTTAAGCTTTTATGAAAATCTTTCTCTTCTATATTCCTTCTTTGTGATTTTCTGCAACAGGGTCTTCCTGTGGTGCTTAATTTGGCATTGAACACTTTTTTCTTCCTCTTTATCCTCTTTGGTGACCTACAACCTTATCTGCTTTATGATCTGCATTTTAGAAATTACTTTTGAAAATAAAAGATTTATATATTTTTTTTCTAATGCACGCACGCACATGAAAGTTCAGGTGCTCATGGAGTCCAGAAGAGGGTATTGGATACCCTGGAGCTGGAATTACTCTATGGGAACAGCCTAATGTGGGTGCTGGGAACCAAACTCCTAACTGCTGATCCATCTGTCTAGCTTCTTAAAACAAAACAAAACAAAACAAAACAAAACAAAACTACTTAATGGAAACATAATATTTTTATTAGAATATTATTTTACATTTTCAAAGAGATAGGAGGACCAAAAAGAATTAGCAGTATCAGTTCAAACATGATTGGGTCGATCAGTTCAAACATGATTGGATTGAACTAATTGGAAAGAAAAGACTAAAACAGTTTAAATATAAGCAAAGGACTGGAGAGATGGCTCAGTAGTTAAGAGCACTGACTGCTCTTCCAGATCAGTATAATTCCCAGCAACCACATGATGGCACACAACCATATATAATGGGCTCTGATGCCTTCTTCTGGTGTATCTGAAGGCAGCAACAGTGTACTCACATATATAAAATAAATAAATCTTTAAATATATATATATATATATATATATATATATATATATATATATATATATATATATGCATAGAAAGTATAAACTAGAATATCAAAATTTTTCTATATAGGAGAATCAGTTTATCTATAAAAAGGGAAAACCAGAAATTATTTAAATACTTTTTCTAAAAGCCAATTCCAATAAATCATATGTATTTACATGAGGCACACCCCTTGTATAATTTTTATGTATTACTATACTTATAACCTGCATTTAGGCTGAGAGTCATAGGAAGCAAAAAATAATTTGCAAAGTGAATCATCATACTGTCCTACAAAATTTTCAAATGTGCCAGAGTGCAACATATTAATTCTTTTGCATGGTGATTATATTTTGGACAATTAAAATTTAAATAGTTGAAAAGTAATTAAAATTTACAAAGTCATGTAAGTCCTTTTAAGGTATGCAAATAGCCAATATTCCTATTTTGAAAAGCAATCAGATATTTATGAAATAATAAACAAAATAATGATAGGAATTCACTTTGTTCCATTTATTTATTTATTTATTTATTTATTTATTTATTTATTTTTGATTTTTCGAGACAGGGTTTCTCTGTGTAGCCCTGGCTGTCCTGGAACTCACTTTGTAGACCAGGCTGGCCTCGAAGTCAGAAATCTGCCTGCCTCTGCCTCCCAAGTGCTGGGATTAAAGGCATGTGCCACCATGCCCGTCTTACTTTGTTCCTTTTAATATGTCTATGATTAAACAAATTAATAATGTCCTATGTTTTGTAAAGCTATTCTCAGGCATTATACAAAAGCATATGCACTGATAGTCTTGTTCAAGGAAAATTCTAACTTTTAATAAATATTCATTAAGTGGATAGGCCTGCTGCTTAATATCAAAATTACACTTTAAGAGATTATCAACAAATAAAACACACAAAATGTACAAATGTTAAATTATATTATAGTCATAATAACATTAAAGTAAAACTAGAAAAAATAGTATATGTCATAAGAAAGTAGTTAGGCAGACTATAATACGCATGCAAAATATCAATGTTAATATGAAAATATTTGTCTGTTATGCTACAAAATCACACTAATATTCAAAAGAAGTCATGTTTAAGATTTTCAATAATGTTTAAGGATAAATATTGAACCATCGCTGCATATTTTGGATAAATGTTCATGTGCTCATGGAGTCCAGAAGAGGGTATTAGATTCTCTGGATCTAGAATTACTCTATGGGAACTGCCTAATGTGGATGCTGGGAATCAAACTCTGCTCCTCCCAACTGCTGATCCATCTGTCTAGCCTCTTTAAAAAACTACTTAATGAACATATAGTATTTTTCTTAGAATATTATTTCACACAATCATGAAATATGATATTTTGTAATGTTCTTAGATTTTATTTGGAAATATTTTATTAAGATATTTCTCTTTTATGATTTACTGAAGCTGTCATGTAATTTGCTAAATTAAGTCTTTTGTTATTACTCTGTGGCTAATATTCTACCACAACTTCAAAAGAGAGTTCTCACTGTGTATGAAAGAAACAAAAATGAGTTGTAAAAGTCCCCATACTTTGCAAAATACAGCACAGGAAAATATTCCATTAAAACCTTAAGCAAAATTGTTTAGACCATTTTATGTAAGATTCTATGCCTGATGCAAAAGTGTGTATCCATCACCTCATTAATTGAGATGTTAATACAAGGTAATAAATTGGAGGCTAATTTTGTCTAAAAGATAAGTTGTAGGGTATGAACATGTTTTTCAGACAAAAGGGGAATTGTAAATACTTTGAAATAAGAATTACTGTGGTGAGAACATTTGATTCAGGTTTCATACACCATAAAATCTGAATATGCAATGAAAATTGCTGAAAACAGCACTCTGAATCTTCATGACAGTTCATTATAGGAAGATCTGCTGCCAATATGATCTTCAAGGCAGTAGAAAAATTATACTGTGCTGTATTATAGACTGCTTTATAATTAAGTGCTACTGCTGTATTTGTGGCTTTTTTTTATTAACAATAAAAACTGTCAAATAATTAGAAACATGGATCATGTAGATTTTTAATTTTTGAGAAATCACACACAAATATGATAGTTCAATTCTCTTGGTATTTAGATGATGATGCATTTCTATAAAATAATAACATATTTAACATGATCTTAACAGATAAATGTATTCTAACAAAATCCCTCTTTTGATACCTCTTTTAACACTTTCATCCATGTGTGTCTTTATATACACACATCTGATGTATATACACACATCTGATGTATATACACATATGTGATGTGGATATTAAATTAATACAATAGATTTTCAGAAAAAAATATACCTAGGGTTTGAATAAAATCTGTGTGTACCAGTAATACAATCCTCTGGATTTTAGCAATAGAAGGTTATATTTTATTGTGCAAACACTTTTTTCCCTGTGGTATAATCATAAATATATTGATTATTTAACATAATATTAAATGCACCTGCATATAATTCTGACAGTGTAAATTATAGAAAAAGCAAGAGGATGTCATAGGATCAGTCTTGACTACATAGTAAGACCTTGTTTCAAGAATAACAATAAATGAGCAAGGGAGAGAACAGATCAAGAGTGGAAGGAGGAAAAGTAAAGAGTAGGAAGGAAAAAAATAGTGGACTATTATTTGGTGAAAGATGTTTTGTACATATATTAAACATATTCAAGTCTCAAGTATTAAAAATGACTGATATGAAATTCCTCTAATTTCTGAGAATACTCAATTCTGAGAATGGTAAAACTATAGGAGACTAGAAATTTAACACATACTCTAATAGAGTCCAGATATAGAGAAAGAAGAAAGTTATACACTGATAACTGAAAATAGTGTCAGATTTTCATCATTTATCTCCTATAGATCATATTTTGAAATACTATTGTAAATGTCTATATGGTATGAAAGGGATGAATAATTAAGGAAAGACTAAGGGAAGGAATTCCAGATATCCAGGAACATTGAAGCAAGATGAAAGAAAGAGAAAATACCAAGTAACAAATAGGCTAGGAAACTAAGAAATATCTTCTTAAACAGTTAGGAAAAGTACTGCCTGAATTTTAAAGCAATTTTTATACTACCATTATTATATTCTTTATTAAAGTAACCCAGTAGAACCTAACTAAGCATTAATTAAGACTTACTATAGATGGGTCCAAAGGAATATCTGAGTATATGGATCTATATTCTGTCTTTCATCTGGAAATGATCATCATCATGAATCAGAATCTGAATTTTATCAAGATCTTCAGGACCCAAATTCAAATCTCAGAACACACATGGTAGCTTACTACCATTGTAACTCCCATTCCAGAGGATTTTATGCCCTCTTCTGGCTTGTTTAGTTACCAGGCATTCATACTATGCACAGACATACATGAAACTAAAACACCGATATACATAATATAAAGATGCTGACACCATTTGAATGACTGGAATCTGAATCCTACTACTTACATGGTTAAAAAGAGACACAGAACTCCCACAAGTTTTCATATGATCTCCACATGTTTGCCTTATTAATGCACATCCACCCCACATACTCATACACAAATAAACAAGAAAATAAGTACATTAAAAAATTAAATATATGCTGGTACTACCATTTTAACATAACTTAATAAAACGTGATGCAATTAAAAGACGTTTCAATAAATTTTCATAATACCCTGTGATGTACTGATTACAAATTTTGGGGACTAGAGTATTTTATCTATAAATCATATGCTTTCCAGAGCATAAAATAATCACAAATTCAAATAAAAGCAGGCAATATATATATATATATATATATATATATATATATATATATATATATATATATATATTAACTATACCACTGTCATCTGAACATCAACCTTGCATGCTTTAAAATAAATTTTACTTTAACATACTTTGAATCTGTGAATGTTTGCCATTGCAAGGAATTCTTCCTTCTGTGTTCTCTTTAGTTAATGGCAATGGAATGTATCCTTAATTTTATAGGTTGGTCTTTCTTTTTATTTTCTATATTTCATTTTTGGCTTTTGATCTCTGCTTATAGTACACATATCTCATTATAGATATCTGTTACAGGACAACTCATACTTAGCTCAGATTTCAGAGAATCCAACCTCGATAGTGATCAAGAAGCTCAAAGCGCTGTTAACATCCATATTTACATCATTGAGATAGGAGAAAACTACAGCTGAATATTATACTATTCTTAATACACTGTATCAATAGAATAAGCAGATCCTTAAAATGTCCAAAAATATTAGTGAAAAAGCTTCCATTCTGTACCCTTAAATAACATAAAATTTTATTTTAGAAATCCTCAGAACTTTAATGACAGGCACAAAAAACATTTCAAAATTCATCGTAAAAAGTAATGTGAATTCATCTATTAATAAATATATAGTCTTTATTTCTCATAATTATGTTACTATATAAAATCATAACATTTTGTGTTTGTCTATTTTCTTGATAAAAAGAATATGATGTTATTGTCTTCAAAGCCATGAACGATCATGCTTAATAAATATTAAATATTAGCTATATATGCTTTTAAATAGTTTATGCATGTTAATTTTTAATCTTCAAAACTTTTATGAGGAGAAGATTGATGGTTGACTTCACATTTCAAATGAAGTAAGAATGTTTAAGTAATGTTTTTAACTTCATCCTATTTAATATCAGAGATGCTATCCCTGTAGTCTTGAAAAACATGAGTAATTAACAGTGAATTGGACAGATCAGAGTGATCTGAGTTCAAAACTTGGCTCCAAAGAGTCACATAAAAGTACTGCAGAAAAGTGATTAATGCATCAGAATTTAATTTGCTTGTTCAAATAATAGGAAGTATATACTCTACTAATAGGTGATGTGGAATATGACAGAATGAGAATGTTCCCACTATTCATATAGAGGCATAGAATGGCTCAGTAAATGTTCACTGCTCAGTAGTTAGAGCAATCTGCATTTTTATACCAACTAGTGTTTGAAATTATATGTGACTCACTTATTTTTGACATGTCAAATAATCAAAAATGTTATAACGTATCTTACAACCATAGAGTGTACATTTCTGGGCTCATTAGAATTTTAATTGCATTATATTGTAAGATATTTAGTAGAAATATGTATTTCAAGGCAGGATGTGTACAAGCAAGTATAAATGAGGAAAGGAGGAAGGGAATTACATATAATCAGGATTAAACAGTAGCATTCCTCTACATTTGAGGAATAAACTGTACTAATGGGGATATCCTCAAGGTAGCTCAGATACTCAAAATGAGCTAATTGTCATAAATTTTCTACCTCTACCTAGAAGACTGACCTAGTCTTGCTTGCTGCTAAATAAAACTAAGAAATGGGAGTTACTAAGATATCAAAGAGCCATTAAGATTGGCCCTCATCTTTACTTCATCCTCTTTCCTGGGAAAAAAATACAAACAGTCTGTCATTACTGGCTATGATTGTTATTTTTTGTTGTTGTTTGTTTTATTTGTTGTTTTTTGTTTTCATTTTCATTTTCTACCTCAAGAATCTTTCTGCTTGTCAGCTACACTCTTATGTCATGTTCTATCAACTGTGTATATATATTGAGTACACATAACTATCGATATCCAGGTTTTCTATAGTTTTTCTTTGCCTTATCACTTCTCTCAAGAGTACTTGTTGGACTTCATTGCTTTTAGAGGTGGAAAATGTTGCATGATTACTCTCCTTTATTAAATCAGTTTTGTTTCATCTGCCTTTTAGAAAACAAGAAAATGGTCTAAGATTATGAAAAGAAGCCAGACCAGCTGCTAGGAATCATGGGTTTCATGATTTGAAGCTCCACAATTTTAGTCCTCACTATCAGTTTGGTCAAGTGCCTTAATCTCTGAGATTCTTGTCTTTAAAATGGAAGCAATGTGGTTATCTGGCATTATTGAATGACTGATGAAAAATTTAAAATAGGCTGATAATATAAAATACTTAAGTATGTACTTGGCATTCAAAAATAAAAATAAAAAACAGGATACTCTTGTTATTTATTAGTATACTCCTTTGCAATATCCAAACTCAAGCTATGAGCATATAAGCCATGACCATATGGGCATCTCATTCATTAACAATCATCATAGATATTATCCCACACCTCAGAAAAGGCTGATTTTTTTCTAAACTCTGTAATCCTCAAACATGGTGAAGCAAGGAAAATGCTCCCTTTTATATTTTGGATATAGAACCAGGGTGGTTCATCTAACTTACTCAAGATACATGTGCTTGACTTTACATATATCACATGAAAAGTCTTTCAAAATTTCTAAGTTTTTGCTTCTAAAATAAATTGAACTGTTATCCATATTGATCAACTCAAAATCACAGAAGCTCTTCTGACTTCTTTTATGAATTCAACAATGTTTTTTACCTAAAGATTCTATTCTTCAAGTCTGTTGCTTTATAGTCTGTAATAGAGCCTTAAGAAGAAAGATCCCAAGTGTATGACTTGTCCCATCTACAGAGTGAGGTCAATTCTAGTCAGGACAACTTAGTGAGGCTGACTCACAACCACAGGTATGGTGGTGTACAAGTTTAATTCCAGCACCCCAGTGACAAAATTAGACAGATCTTTGTCATTTTATTATATTATTATTATTATTATATTATTATATTATTATATTATTATTATTATATTATTATATTATTATTATTATATTAATATAATATATATTAATATATATATTATTATTATTATATTATTCTTGTATAGATAGTGAGTTTGGGTACAGTTATGGCTATATAGAGGAATATGATGTCAAAATAGAGGCCAAAATAAATAAATTTGTAAAACGTAAAAGACAGGCTATAAGGATTGTTCGGTAACAGACTTCATGTTCAGCATGTGTGAAGTTCAGGCTAACTCCATCCAGTATGAAAAAAAAAAAATTGCTACCAGAATAAATAGAGATTCTCCTCCTCACAGATGTTTCTGAGTAGCCTGTCCAAATTGTAGGCTAACTTAAGCGTTAGTATTCTCTAGGAATCTTATTAATCCTGTTTCTCTCCTCGAGATCCCAGTCCTGAATCTTTCTAGCTTAGTTTTCTCTCCCTATGAAACAAGAATCTGTTGCCTGAGTCTTAAGAGACTTGTATATCTTATAGTCACTCATCCCTGTTTTCCCCTTGTATACAATAATCCACTCAAGTAGACTGTCTTTATAACACAGACACAGACACAGACACACACACAGGCACACACAGGCACACACAGGCACACACAGACACACACAGGCACACACAGGCACACACACACATACACACACACACACACACATACACACACACACACACACACACACACACACACACACACACACACACACACAATTTGAAACCCTTAGTACAAATCCTACCTCTCTTTGTAAAGTAATTTTAAATCTATTCCTGTGGGAAACTTTCTAATGTCCAACACATAACTCCCCCGATCTTTTATAATCATTTCTCATACATCTCTTAAATTCTCATTTTATATTTTATTTTTCATATAATTCATATTTTGGGGGCTAGGAGACATTTTCCTTAAGAGGTCTCACAGAGATAGGACATAATAAAAATAAGAGCTTGGTGGAGCAGATACAGCATTTATCAAAAACGTCTCTGGTAAAATGCTGCCAACGTAAGGTATTATAAGATAGGCCATGCATTATCTAGTTTAAATTGGATGCTATATGCAACATGTTTATTGTGATGTACACACTAGTTATCATGCAAGAAATACAAGTATCAAACCTTTTTTTTTCATTTTATCTGCATTAAAATAATGTTCACTCACTAAATGATAGCAAACTCAAATCATATTCATGGCTTAAACTAAGCAGGGAACATTAATACAAATTATTAAATTATTTTATTTCTCATGGAAAATTTTTCTTTCAAAGATTTGTTTATCTATATAAGTACAGTGTTGCTCTCTTAAGACACACTAGAAAATCCCATTACAGATGGATGTGAGCCACCATGTGGTTGCTGGGAATTGAATTCAGGACTTCTGGAAGAGCAGTCAGTGCTTTTAACCACTGAACCATCTCTCCAGCCCTCATGGAAAGTTTTTAACTATATATATATATATATTACCATGGTTTTAATCATACCAATAAAAACTAACTCTGAAAATTATATCTTGTATAAGTCCCTTGACACCAGAACAGATGTAGAGATTACCTGTTGTTGCCATTTTCCTGTAATTTTATTCACCCAAAGGGGAGACCAGCAATCATAGTCTACTATATAAGTGCCTAACTAACTCTCATCACAATTTTCTATAAATGAATGGGATGCTGAAAAGTTAACTTGTCCATGGCACTATGTTGAAAGGAAAAAAATATTGCCAAGACATTTATTGGACTTGTAAATTAAGACTTACTAACAGTTAGGAAGTATGATTTTTCAAGAATAATTTGCTGTACTATCAACAATGAAGGATTTCTGCAATTTAGGACTCATTAAAGAATAGTGTAAAACTGGTAAGTGTGTGTCCATGTTTTCTGATTGGGATGCTTGATCTGTACAAGAAATTCCATATCCAATATTTTCTCAAGAAGGTATAATCTTACTTACAAAGTACCTGAGACAACAAGAGTCTCCAGCAGGGTTTCTTTTATATTCAGTGTTATTTATTCAAAAGCATTTGAATTCTCTTTGTATCATTTTATTGCAAATAATACTACAGAACAAGAAAGGACAACATAATGCCAATGTCAGATCAGCACATAGCAGCCCTTTCTAAAAAAAGACTGGTAATTATTTTCATTAATGGCCTTTCCTTCCCCTTTGAACTTTGATGTATATACATTTTCCCTAATGGCTCCTAGTTATCTTATGTGTGTTCTGTTAGTATTAGTCTTCCAATAGTTGTTTTTGTTTTTTCAAATTGAAGGTACTTTTGAGGCTTTAAAACGTAAAATATTTTTCTGTGTCTGCTGAATAAACTGTCACATATATGAAAATATAAAAATACATCCATTGCCTTATAAAAGGAAGATATCTTGTGCTAACCTAAATGAAAATCATATCATGAAAATAAATGTAAAGAAAACATTTGTAATTAATTTGTATTAATAATATTAATTCTCTAATAATTAATATGCAAATACTTTGAAATAAAGAAGTTCATTTTAAATTATTTTATGAATAAACAAAGGACCATTAAGTGATTATTTATGTAGGATATAATTAAGATTAAATATATTTGGTTATGGTATATACAGTGGAATATAGTCTTTTTTTTTTTATTTTTTTTTATTTTTTTTTTGTTTTTCTTCATTTACATTCCAAGTGTTATCCAGCTAGTTCCCTATATCCTCCCCCCTCCCGGCCCTGCTCCCCTACCCACCCGCTCCCACCCCTTGGCCCCTGCGTTCCCCTGTATTGGGGCATATAAAGTCTGCATAACCTAGGGGCCTCTCTTCCCACTGATGG
>LR753344.1:934174-954747 GCA_902729485.2 Mus minutoides | reverse complement strand
ATATATGGAAGAAGATGGCCTAGTTGGCCATCATTGGGAGGAGAGGCCCCTTGGTCATACAGACTCTATATGCCCCAGAACAGGGGAATGCCAGGGCCATTACGTGGGAGGGGGTGGGTAGGGGAGCAGGGCGGGGACGCGGGAGGGTAAGGGAAAATTTCTGGATAACATGTGAAATGTAAATGAAGAAAATGTATAATAAAGAGGAAAAAAAAACCACAATGTTAGCAACCTTCTTCATGTCCTCTATCAGCATATCGTCCTTAATGAGGTAACCCAATCACAAAAGAAGTCAGTAGATATGCACTCACTGATAAGTGGATATTAGCACAGAATCTTAGAATACCCAAGATACAATTTGCAAAACACAAGAAAATCAAGAAGCAGGATTCTTCATTCCTCCTTAGAATAGGGAACAAAATACCCATGAAAGGAGTTACAGAGACAAAGTTTTGAGCTAAGAGGAAAGGATGGAGTATCCAGAGACTACCCCACCAGGGGATCCATACCATAATCAGTCACCAAACCCAGACACTATTGCATAGGACAGCAAGAGTTTGCTGAAGGGAACCTGATATAACTGTCTAGTATGAGGCTACGCCAGTGCCTGACAAATACAGAAGTGGATGCTCACAGTCATCTATATGATGGAACACAGGGCCTCCAATGGAGAAGCTAGAGAAAGTACCTCAGGAGCTGAAGGGGCCTGCAACCTTATAAGAGGAACAATAATATGAACGAACCAGAACCCCCAGAGCTCATGTCTCTAGCTGCATATGTAGCAGAAGATGGCCTAGTTGGCCATCATCAGGAAGAGAGGCCCCTTGGTATGGCAAATTTTATATGCCCCATCAGAGGTGAATGCCAGTGCCAAGAAGTAGGAGTGGGTGGGTAGGGGAGAAGGGCAGGTGTGGGGAACTGCAGGCTGATCTCCAGTCGAGCTGAGGTCTGAACCCTGATGGTCATAATTCACCTACATGACAAGGTATGCGTTCCCTTATGCTCCTGGAAAACCTGCCCCTGCCTAAGGTACCACCTCCCACCGACCCCACAAGAGAAGCATGGTCAGTGGTCATGTAAGCAATGGCCCAAGCTTCTGACTTTCAGGCTAAACTCCTCCCCAGTAACCTAGCAACAGTGAAGACCATAAAAAGGGGTGCTCAGCCCATACCTAGCTCTCTTACTCTTACTCTCTTACTCTTATTCCTTTGTTCTCTCACTTCTCTCTCCTCCTCCCTTTCTCTTTGTCTTCTCTTCTATCTCTGTCTCTGTCTCTGTCTCTCCCCCCCCTCTCTCTCTCTCTCTCTCTGCTATCTTCTCTCTTTCCCCTGCATTTCTATAATAAAGCTCTTATACCATAGACAGTCTCTGTGCTTCAAGTTCTACTGTGCACTCTGGTTATTGTTGGGAATTTCTTCCTCTATTCCCTCTCTCCCACAACCCTGGTGGCTTTAGCTAAGTAGCTCCAAGGGGTTCCCCAGGCAGGGCTGCCCCTTGCACACCCCCTGAAGAGTGGGATAGAGGAATGCCCACCCATAGATGAGTGGATAGGGTAAGTAGCAGCCTTCCCATGCCTGACTGAACAGAGAATAGGGAAACTCTGGTGGGGCAGTGGGCTTCTTGTCCTCCCCTACTTTTCCCAGGGCCACCAGCCCCCCTCTTTTATTTTTTTCCCAACAACTGGTTGCACAGGGATGGTTACACCATCTGTGAGAGACAGAACCAGCTGAAGAAAGCTTCGTACAGAGACATACAGGAGATCACCAAGTTTCTGGAGACCGTGAGTGATGGAGTTCAAAAACTTAGACTTTTACTCTCTCTTTCCAAAGTTTTCCTGGCCAGAATTCCTCCCCCTCCCCTTTCTCTCTCTCAGGTTTTACTACAAAGGCTGGCTGGCTTTCTGGCTATCCCCAGCCCTGTAGCCCCTCCTCTCTAGCTCCAGGCTTTGAATGGATCTGCCAGTAGGCAGTGCCTACCAGGGCAGTAACTGCCCAGAGCTCTGTTTTTCCTTGGCGGGCTGGCGGCTGGTGTGAGGTCCCCTTCCCGTTCTGTTACAGGTTTTAACTACAAGAAAGTTGATTTTAACTTCTGTAGCCCCTCCTCCTTGTGCTTGGCTTTGAGCTGTGTAAGGCCCAGCTAGGCAGTGATTGACAGCTACATGGGCAGGGACCTGCAGTGCCTTGGCTGGACCCCTGCTAAAAGCCTTCCACTTAACCCTTCACTCTCCAGTTAAAATAAAAGAAAATGGGGAATTATACCCCCCCCCCATCCTGATAAGCCCAGGAAAACTGCATTGAAGCTGTGCCCCCCCTACAGGAACACCTGAATCATGCCTTTTAACAAAAAACTTCTTGCCTCTTTTTCTAAAAGCTCCTTTTTCTCTCTTGTATTCATGATTTATATCTAAAAATTCTTACAACTTGTTTAAGATTTCCTTTAAGGTACAAAAGTCATCCAATCCTTAATTAATAACTGGTTTTCTTTTACAGAAGAACTGTTAACTGCATACTCAAGTCACACAATTAACATGATGTTTTCTTCTTTAGCCATCCAAAGGGACTGGGATGTGCCCTTAAGCAAACCATTGAAGGCATAACTTTTGCTATCCAAACTATGCTGATATCCTCTGCTGGTGTTCTGCTCTTTTGTTATAATTACTCTGCAGGTCTATCTCCACTCAGGACCTGCTACCACAGCTCTACCTGAGACAGCCATCTAGAGGGACCTACAGACAAAGCTGCCTTCCTCCAAAATTGTCATCTGTCTGAGGGCTCCAGAGACAAATGCTGAACTATAGAAGACAGACCTGGGATCTTCCAGCTACAGATGGACTCTTTTGCTAAAGCCAAATGGCTGTTGAACTTTGGGGAAAGTTATATGATAGTGAGGAAAGCATAATGTCTATATAGATTAATTAATTAATTAATTGCTGTTCAAAAATGTACATGTACCCATGAAACAATTGACTGTACAATCTCTTGCCTTCTCAATTCAATCTTTTGCCTTTTCAACTCAATCTCTTGCCTTCTTAACTCTTACCCCTAACTCTCCCTACTACTCTGGCTTTGTTCTGCTATTTCTCTAGGCTGTATATTTTCTTCTGATACTTTCATCCACTCTAAAATTTCACAATTAATGACACAGTCACATCAGTGCCCCCCCCCCATTTTTTTTCTAATAAAAAAAGAGGAGGAATTGTGGGGAATTGCAGGCTGGTCTCCAGTCGAGCTGAGGTCTGAACTCTGATGGTCATAATTCACCTACATGACAAGGTAGGCATTCCCTCATGTTCCTGGAACTCTGGCCCCTGCGTAAGGTACCACCTCCCACAGCCCCCACAAGAGAAGCATGGTCAGTGGTCATGTAAGCAATGGCCCAAGCTTCTGACCTTCAGGCTAAACTCCTCCCCAGTAACCTAGCAACAGTGAAGACCATAAAAAGAGGTGCTCAGCCCACACCTAGCTCGCTTACTCTTACTCTCTTACTCTTATTCCTTTGTCCTCTCACTTCTCTATCCTCCTCCCTTTGTCTTTGTCTTCTCCTCTTCTCTCTCTCTCTCTCTCTCTCTCTCTCTCTCTCTCTCTCCTATCTTCAGTCTTTCCCCTGCATTTCTATAATAAAGTTCTTAAATCATAGACAGTCTCTGTCCTTCAAGTTCTGCTGTGAACTCTGGTTATTGTTGGGAACTTCTTCCCCTATTCCCTCTCTCCCACAACCCTGGTCACTTTAGCTAAGTAGCTCCAGGGGTGTCCACAGGCAGGGCTGCCCCTCGACCACCCCCTAAAGAGTGGGATAGAGGAATGCCCACCCAGGGATGAGTGGATAGGGTAAGTAGCAGCCTTCTCATGCCTGACTGACCAGAGAATAGGGAAACTCTGGTGGGTAGTGGGCTTCTTTTCCTCCCCTACTTTTCCCAGAGCCACCAGCCCCCCCTTTTATTTTGTTCCCAACAGGCAGCGGGAGGGTATAGGGAACTTTCAGGATAGCATTTGATATCTAAAATAAGAAAATATCTAATAAAAAGTCAAAAAATAAAGAAAAAAAAGAAAATTAACAGAAATACCGAAAAAAAAAAAAAAAAAAGACAATGCTAGCCACCCCTAATGTTGCTTTTGTTACTTTTGCCCTGCTACCTACAAATACTAACAGTTCTCAGTTCCTCAAGAACCTGGCAGACAATACCAAGTCTGACAATTTACAGTGTGCCTTTTTAAATTATGGTCCTTTATTTGATTATTTGATGTATATTTTCCATGTGACGTGTATTCCTGTTGTCCAGGTAGATTTGATTATATTAAATTTGACAATATTTTTGATACTGAAAATGTTTTACAGAATTTGGAGGGAAAATGGATTTTTATCATTGAATCGAAAGAGGGTTCACACTCCAAACTTGGAAGACACCAAAACAAATGAAAGCAAGGAAGGTTGGGGTGTGTACAGTCTTCAAGATATAAGGCAGTTATAAAAATCAAAGTTACAGAAGGAAATCAAGAAATGGTTTTCTGATCAAACATATAATTTTACAGTCTGAGAAACAATAGACTAACTGGAAGATCATAGTGAAGCAGAAGCCAGTCTGGCAATGAGAGGCCAAACTGCAGCTGGAAACCCAGTACAGCACTGTTTGCTGTGCTTCAAAAAAGATCTGAACATGGAATAAGAACTAAAGAAAGCACAGTGACCCAAAGCTGTGTGGATGTGCTGTTGAGGGTTTTGATTTGTTTGGAAATAATAGAATTATGAGAAACTGCATGGAATAATTGAGGTCCTTTCAAATTTGAGAGTAAGTATTTTAGTAAAAAATAAAAGGAAATTCAACTTGGTATTTGTAGAAACTAGTCTCCAAATAGGAAGAAGTTTGTACTGAATCATGGGTAACAGATCCATTATGAGTTACTGGAAACTAGTCTGAATATCAAGGAAGAAAGCCAGACCTGTGCCTCTTGGTTTGTAGCAAACAGACTATATGGGGAAAAGTGTGGTCAAATATTAAGCTTTTCTGACTTGCCTCTTAAGAGTCAGTGGCACTAAAGCTATTGTTGGCAGGTCTTCTCTTTGTTTATTCTGATACAGTTTACATCTTTAACTACTCTTTCCTAGAAAACCCCAGTTATACTTGACATTCAACTTAGAGGACCCATCTCTTCTCACCCTTTCCCTGGTTGGTATGCTCAACAGTTATTTATTGAATACTTACCATTGGGGGAAAATCATTTATTTGGATAACTGGGGAGAAGAATAGTTACTTTTTTCAGTAAATGTCTACTGAATCTTTACAATATGGCCTCATTCTCTTGATTTGTATTCTGACCATGTTTCATAATTGAAAAACCAATATAGTATCAAAGGTAAAGAAAAGTATTAAGTTTTTGTTCTTCAATTTCAATAAATAGAGGAAAGATCTGTAATTTGTTCTAAGTGAATGAACTACAGAGTATACTACAGTAATTTTAAACTGTTAACTCTGCCTAAGTCAAATACAACTAGAATCTCCAAAATATTAAGTATTTAACACCTTAAAGCAGACCATCAGTGCTATCATTAGAAAACTTGGGAAAAGACAACAACCTTCTCAATGATCTTAGTATGTGCTTAATATTAAAAAAAAAAAAAATTACCAACCAAGACTTTAAAGTGGTCTACATGTACATTTTATAGGCAATATATTCTGTGTATAGGGAATGGATAATTTTACCATATCATAAAATTTTTGGAATTTTTAGTGTATTAATAGAACATAAAACTGGTTTTCTATTTGATTCTATAACATTTGAATTTTCTCATTTTTTAAAAAAAATTAAAACTATATTAAAATCTCCAACCTGGAAAAACACATAAAGCTTTTATAACATTTTTAAAAATGTAGTAGAATACCAAGAAAAAATGAAGAGAAGGAACATGAAGGTAATTTTATCTGTGTTAAAATTTGAGCCTGTTCCAAATTGTACAGAAAGCAAATAGATGGTTTGAACACACACATTTTGACTGCATTTTGTTTCTACTTTCATTTTTAATCAGGTTGGAAACTTGTATTGATTTATTTTTAAAGACCCATTAAGAATTGATAAACTTGCTCTTAAGTTCAGGAAGGTGTGTGTGTGTGTGTGTGTGTGTGTGTGTGTGTGTGTGTATGTGTGCATGTGTGTGTGCACTCATGTATACATGTGCATGCATGCATGGATGTACATACACTATCAAGATTAAAAAGTATTCTGCCTATAAAAAGCTTAAGAAAATTCAAAGAAATGTCATTTATTTCAGGATTATCAGGTTTAATGTAGGTCATTTTCCACATATAACATTTTCCCATATCTACACTTTTGGAAATAATTTGAAAAGGGGCTAGTGCTAAATTTATACTTTAAATATAAAATAGTTTAGTATAAGGAATTTAAATATAGGAATTTGTCTCATTATATCAATATAAATTTGACTATTCTCACATTTTTTGCTTGCCATTACAGTTCAGAAAATTATTATCCAATATAACATAGAAGTCTATAAATAAAAATATAGTAAATTATAATCACTAAGGAGTCATCCAATGCATGTATTACAGACATCTATTGTATTCTTCATAAATAGAGTGCTCACTTTTTTTGTAGTTCTAATTTTATTGGTCATCCATCCTGAGTCACCATCAATTTCATGTGCTTCTCCTTATCCCATAGGCCTGCACACCTGCAGGAAGACATTCCTTTCTCATTTGACTAAGTAAGGTACTTACTTACACTGCTGTCTATTCTTGGCAGTCCATCTCTGCTGCTTCTCTGACTAGTATGTATACATCATTCTGCCTCATTTATCCTGGCTGCAACTCCCAGATCAAGCCTCCAAGTGTTTGCAGATGCTATAGTTCCTCTGGGATCTCTCACTCCCATGCCTCAGACTAGGTCCACTGCTTCCTGCTCTTCTGGGATTTGCCTTACCAGGATTCCCAGGTAGGTGCTTCCCCTTCTGAGTTCATAGGACTCTTTGTTACATAACTAGCTCCTGAGATCTCTATCTTCCTGCTACCAGTAGATCAGAGCTTCTTCAACACTAGCCAACTAGACTTGGAGTGCTACACCAAAAGGCAGCAGAGGAAAGGACCAACAGAGGGTGTGCTAACTCTTAGTGCCTCTTTGTACAGAAAAGAGTAAACCCTCGAAATACTAGGGATAGAAAATTCTGCCCTGAATACCAGTTACATAAGTACACACACACACACACACACACACACACACACACACACTTTTAACCTTCTTAGAACTTAATTCTCTTCTGTAGGGTATGGACCTACATTGAAGGAGATATTTGGAATAAAAATGAAGGCATACCTGACAAACTCCATCAGATGCACAAGACTCAATGGAGAAATGAATCTAAAATTAAAACAAAAACAAAAACAAAACAAGACTACATGCTCCACAAATTAGAAGCCTGACAGTAATGAAGCGCAATGTGAAACACCTAGAATATCTTCTAGAAAAAAGAATTCAAAGAATAATAACATAAACAATTCAAAGAGGACATAAATGTACTGCAGGAGAACAAGAGCACAGAACTTAACAAAATGTATAAATCTATCTGTAACAGTTTAATAAAGATGGAAAATTGACAAAGAAAAGCTGAACTAAAATGATAGTGAAGATGAAAATTTAAATAAGCCAAATAAAAACTTCAGTGACCACTCACTCCATCAATAGACAGGATAATGTTTGGAAAAAAAGTAGAACTGAATGACAAAATAGAGAAAGATCATCACTCAATGAAGGTTGATGAGAATAAAATATATATATATATATATATATGGAATAAAATAAAGGGTTTTGAACATTTTGAAGAGATTTAACTTTCAAATTATGGGGATAGAGGAAAAGGAAGACCAAATAGCAAAGATGTATAGAACCTTTTCAGGTATATAGAAAAAAATTACCAAAGTTGCCTATACATGTATGAGACCTATACAATACCAAAAAGACAGGGGCACAAAAGAAACTCCTCATGACACATTGTAGTTAAAATATTAAAAGATACTAAATAAAAAAGAAAAAAAAAAGAAAAAGCCATTCACTTATAAAGCAGGCCCATTAGTACAACAAATGATTATTTGACAATTTTTTTTTTCAAATCCAGATTAGAAAGAAGGAACAATTGTTTGGAAACACCACAGCTGCTAATCAAATTATTATACCCAGAAAACTATTGAATTAAAAATGTTCGGTTCCCCCAGGAGCTGAAGGTGTCTGCAACCCTAGAAGAGGAACAACAATATGAACTAATCAGAACCCCCAGAACTTGTGTCTCTAGCTCCATATGTAGCAGAAGATGGCCTAGTCGGCCATCATTGGGAGGAGAGGACCCTTGGTACTGCAATCTTTATATGCCCCAATACAGGGGAACACTAGGGCCAAGAAGTGGGAGTGGGTGGGCAGGGGAGCAGGGAGGGGGAGGGGGAGGGGATTTTCGGAATAGCAGTTGAAATGTAAATTAAGAAAATATCTAATAAAAAAAATGTTCGGTTCCTGTGATTAAATACTATGAGCAAAAACAATGTAAGGAATAAAGAATTTATATTGGCTTATGGTTCAAAAGGAACCGGGTGGTGGGGAATGAATATGAATTTCAGAAGCTATACCAATAAGATTTTATGAACATGATTGTCAAAATGTGTTAAAAAGGACAACAAAGTAGACATGTTAATGAGAATGGGGAAAGCAAAGTGGGCCACAACCCTACACAAAAAAAGCTACAGGCAGCTAAGGAAGTCTGAGAGTAAAAGAAATAGTCTTCCCCCAAGGAAGTTCACTAAAATTAGTTATCAAGTGCCAAATGATTAGCCCCCAAAACATACATACGAATCATACTATACAGATTGAGGAGGTTGTATTTTTATACTTATGAATACATATAAATAAATATTATTTTCATAAAAGCAATTTAAAAAAAGAGCCCTCAAATTTGAAAGAGAGAAAGAAAGAATATATAGATGGGCTTGGATGGGGGAAAGGAAAGATGGGAGAGAGGGGGAAAGGGAGAGAGAGAGAGAGAGAGAGAGAGAGAGAGAGAGAGAGAGAGAGAGAGAGAGAAAGAGAGAGAGAGAGAGAGAGAGAGAGAGAGAAAGAGAGAGAGAGAGATTCTGGCTTGAATGTGAGGAAAGAGGGATATCTAAGTAGGAATTAGTATGAAGATTGCTAAAACAACACAGAACAAAGCAAATTCTGTAGCAGAATTCTAATGTTATCCAGATCTCCCACTCCTGAGTAAGTGGCTACAGGAAATCAAGTCATCCTAGAAAAAGAAATACCTGCATATATTCGTGTATAAAATGGCAGTAAATTTTTTTTTCTCTCACACAATAACCTGAAAACAGTTTCTCCTCCCCCTACTCCTCCCTGCCCTGTACCTCCTATCTCCCTCAGATTCATTGCGCCTCCCTCTCACTTCAGAAAGGAGCAGGCCTCCCAGGAATATCAACCAAACTTGGCACAACAAGTTGCAATAAGACTAGGTACCTCCTCTTATATTTAAGGCTAGAATATGTGACCCATTGGGAAGAATAAGAGTCAGGCAGCCCCTGCTCCCACTGTTAGGTGTTGCAAAAAGAATACCAAGTTATACAACCATTATATAGTCAGTGGACCTAGCATAGGCCCATGCAGGCTCCATAAGCTTAGATACATATAATGCGGTAAGTATATAAACATGTATGGATGAGATAAACCCATAATGGGCTGTTAATTAGCTACAAAGAAGAATGGAATCTTATCATTTGCAGGAAAATGAATAGAAATAGAAATCATCTCATTAAGAGAGATCAATCAGAGAGAGTATTGCACACTTTCTTTCCCATGAAGAAACTATCTGAAAGTATGAGACAGACTATTGGAGGATGAGAAGGGATAACAGATAGAAGGAAGTTTGTTCATGATGAATGCATAATACAGGCATGCATAGAAATATCACAGTGACAACAATTTATTTACATAATTAATTTGTGTCAATAACTGTAATAAATCAATAACTTCTTGGATATCAAAACTTATTCTTTATTTCTTCTATATGAAGAAAATGAGAGTTTTGTAAAAATCAAGAAAGTATAGAAAATTATAAATCATACCAGGCGTGGTGGTGCACGCCTTTAATCCCAGCACTCGGGAGGCAGAGACAGGTGGATTTCTGAGTTCGAGGCTAGCCTGGTCTACAAAGTGAGTTCCAGGAAAGCCAGAGCTATACAGAGAAACCCTGTCTCGAACAAACAAACAAACAAACAAACTAAAAAAAAGAAAATTATAAATCAATTTAACAGTAAAATACTCTACAATTAGTTTGCCAAATGTTTGTAAGTTTCTTATCAATCAACACAGTGTTTAGTTTCAAACTACCTCATGTGGATAGTTCTTATAAATCATAGTGTTTCAAGAGAAAGAAAAAATATTTTCCATGGATAAATTTTCCTTTCATAAGAGTTAAAACAAGAAATGAATATGAATTTTATTCAGAATGCATCACTTTCATTCATAGTTTTACTTTTTCCAAGTATATAATGTTTAGAAAAGCTCCTTCAGTATACCTTTGTAAGATTAAAATTGAACAGAAAAAAAAATCAGTATTTACTGTGTATACTGACATATTTTTCATTGGACTGCTGAGAAGAATGGAAGTAAAAGTGATAAAATGCTCCTCTGAAGTTTTCTGTACGCTGATCTATGACACACAGCCAAACTGCAAACCAAATGATTGCAAATCATACATGTACTTATGATAGGTATATAATACACACCAGAGACTCAATGGATGTTTACTATTCAAGTCTATCATAAATTGCAAGTATCAGGTGTTTACTGTGTCTAATCTTTATCAAAGACTTTACTAGAGCATCTTATGTAATGAATTTCCCCCTTGTCAGAATAATTGCTATTCAGCAAATGAGTCTTGTGAAACAATGTAGTTTTGAGTCAAATTGTATCATATTTCAAGATTTAAAAGTCTTGGATTCCTATGTGACACACCTATAAAAGATATATTAGTTTCATATAGGAAGCTATTTTACAAGCATTAGTGAAGGAATGAAATTAAAGTAGTTAATGTTATGCTGTTCTGTAAATGCTGACAAATATGACCCCAAAATGTCATCAAGAATATTTTTCAATAAGGATGTGCAAATATCTGTAATTTCCCATTTTAATTTTGCTCTGACTTTTCTTTTCCCTTCCATGAGGAACATTTTACAAAAGAGATCATTGTTGTAAATGATCATGAATACAATTCTTTGCACAACTAAATTGCTGTTCATTTAGATTTTCTCATTGCAAAGTTATTGTATACATATTACCTTAATTCACATGATACTTGCAAATCCGTTTTAAGGCAAATTTCATCATTATCATTTTGCACGTGAGTAATTTATAAGATTCTAGAGCTTACAATAATACAACTAGGCTTTTTAGATTGGTGAATTGTACACTGTTTTTAATCACTAGTACTCTGATACTATTTTGGTTACTTTCTACAATAAAAAATATGAGAATTCTGTGATTTTTAAAAAATACATTTTAAAAACAATTTCATCTGCAATTATGTTATTTTAAACCTATGGGATCATATGTGTCATCTATATAATAATTCGGTAGAAAAATAATTTGTCTAGTGTGTAGCATGACAGAAATACAGGGGTAGATATCAAGTATTCTATTTCATCACTCTAGAAAATGTTTCTAAAAATGACTCCACTACAAAGTACAAGCATAATCTTCAAAAATTGTAAACTCATTATTTCAAGTACTTTCAAAAGCTAACATTTGAATAACTCCCTAAATATATTCTATTTAACCTTCCAAATGTATTTCAGCACAAGATGATTTTAAAACAAGGAGGAATAAACTTCACCTATAGGAATCCACTTAGCATTTAGTTGAGTGCTTCTTTCATTACTGGGGTTAAAAAACATCAATATACAGCCCTGAGACCTTCTCAAAAGACAGTTTCTTTACTTACAAACGAAATATTGAAGACTGTGATTACCTGTAACAGTTAACTCAGACGTTCTTCTCACAACAAAGCCTCCGTATTTTAATTCACAGGTATAGTTGCCAATGTCATCTTCTTTGACTTCTTTTATAAGCAAGGTATCTCTTTTGAAGACAATACTTGGTCTCCATGCTTTTGTTCTACATTCCTACACAGACAACATCAAATTGGGTAGTACGCATGGTAAATAAAAAGTAAAATAATTTTAAACCAATAAAGCAATAATGTTGGCTTTATTTCTAAAAACAAAACAAAACCACCAACAGCAAAACTAAACCAAACCAAAAATCAAAACAGCAACAACAAAAAGGTCTTCTGCAGCCCAAGCTCATCTTGAACTTGCTATGCAACTTAGAGTAGAATTGAAGTCCTGATTGACCTGCCTCATGGCGAGATTATAGGCACACACAATAATGCCTGAAGCAGAATATTTTATACAATAAGTTTTACAGGAGCTAAAGATTTAGATTTCATACTAAATTATATTATTTTTCAAAATCTGCAACTCAGGAACCTCCTCTTAAATTTAGTTTTATGGTCACATTAACTTGTAATGGTGCTACATCTGCAGTAGAGACAGTGATTTGCTAGATTTAGTAACATCATATACCTGTTAATCACACTCAACATAAAGCTTAAATGCTGCTGACCCCTGTGGATGAATTATGGCAAGTTGGAAGAAGCTGAGGAGGACAACGACCATGTCGGAGGACCAGCAGTCTCAATTAACCTGGACCCCTGAGATCTCTCAGATAGTGGACGACCAACCAGTCAGCATATAGCAGCTGATATGAGGTCCTCAACAAATATACACTAGAGAACTGCTGGGTCTAAGTTTAGTCAGAGAAGATGTACCTAACCCTCAGGAAACTGGAGGCCCCAGAGAATGGGGAGGTCTGCTGGGGTGGGAAAATCCTCATGTTGACAGTGGAGCAGGGAGAAGGTATGTGATGTGGAACAGTCAGAGTGTGGATGGGGGGTGTGTGTGAAATCTGCAGTTTATAATAAGTAAGTAAGTAAATAAATAAATCAAATAAAGCAAACAATAGATTATTGTAAAATTGACTATATTGGTATCCTTAGCAAAATTTTTAAATGCATTATTAAATAAACAGTGGGAAATAGTTTTATAAGCTAAACATTTCTGCTTGAAATACATAATTGCACTTATAAACACTAAACCTCTACATATTATGTGCATTGTATAATCCATTGACAAAACAGGTAATATTTATGTACAAGGTCTTTTTTAGTTTCTTTGAACACACAAAGAATTAGTTTATATTATGGTGTTTGTCCAAACACGGTTTGCTTTATTGTTTCTTTGTGTACTCTTTATCTCCATCTCCTCTCTTCTCCCTGTGCCCTTGCATGCTCAGTAGTCTTTTTTTCATATCATCTGCATTCATTTACCTTGACTTCCTTAGTTGGCTTAGAAGCATCTCTTCTCTCTTGTGCTCTTCTATTTAGTTTGACAATCTATGCTAACTCTTGCAACCTCTTATTTACATGTACACAAACAGAATCTGCATATGTAAAATGTGATTTCTTTGTTTCTTTTTCAGACTGGGTAACTTCATTTAATATAATACTTTTCATATCTATTTTCTTATTTTTTCTTTATGGTTGAACAAAAGTCTATTGTGTACATATAACACACTTTCTTTCCCATTTATCTGTTGATGGTATCTATGCTTGATACTCTTCCTTACTGTTGTGAAAATGCAGCAATCTGAATGGATACATATCTCTGTGGTAATATCTAGGATTCTTTGAGTAGTACACTTCTGTCATATGGAAGTTTTATTTTGAACAGTTTGAAAAATATCTATAGAATTTTTGATAAGAGCTATACTAGATTATACTCTCATTAGTAGTGAATGAGGGCTCTTCATTTCCCACATCCCAGAAATAAGAATTTTCATTATTAATAGACATACCAAATTATGATCTCTTTATTGTAATATTATTGGCTCAAGAGATTTCTGTTTTTGACAAATCAAAAAATCCTTATTCTCAGACTAGTATTAAAAGTAAAGGACAAAATTGTTTTAGCATTTTTGAAAACGTAGACAGGTAATTTTATTTATTGGCAATTCAAAATTTTAAAACTCATAATCTATGTGGGTCAGTGCATCTGTGTAATTATGTCTAGAGGATACTTCTCAGTTATTTCATTCCAAATTATACCTATTATTTGTTTATATTTGTTACAGAAACAGTCCTAATTATACTAATTGTGCATTAAAGTATTATATTTTATAATTAGTTTCTCAATGTCCACTATTTATATGGCATAAACTAAAGACAGCAGTTGAAAATGTTATACATCTGTACCTCCCACTTCTATTATGGTGCTTTTTTTGGTGAGCTTAAATGACTACCACAATGTGGAAACATCTCTGAATGAACAATGTGAAACCATCAAAATTTAATTGAGATTGAATTAATTTTAATTGAAAGATAAATATGTATGTATGTGCATTTGATCCCATATTTCAGATAAACTTGAGAGGTTCAATGAAAATTGTATATTTCAAAGGCAACTCATTAGTAAAGCACAAAGCTTCAAGTCTAGAATGTTCACTCACAAATGCCAGAAACTATGTAGTTTTAGAAAATGTGAGTCTCATAATACTCAAAAACTTCACTGAGGATGACAGGTAAACTTCAGAATGCATCAAATGATATGCACTCAGTTATCAAAATTGAAACAAAAATACCCATTCTTTCTAGAAGAGTAACCAGGGGAGCTAATAATTGCCTGATTTTTGACATTGTCTACAGCAGAAAACCAAGGGAAGACTTGACAAATCTTTCAACACTTCTTTTGAGATTCTGAACTTCCGTTGCTTCTTATTAAGAGTCAAAGTTGTCTTTGGGAAGATTATTGTTAATTTCGAAGAAAACTTTTTGAACTTGTTCAGGTTTCTTGTTCCATTTTTAATAGTATTTTTAAAAATTTGATAACAATCAATTATAAAGGTTTGCATTCTGATTCTGACAGGCATACACTATGTAATATAAGGCCCATTTTTTAAAGTGTCCAACCCATTGGACAGAGAAAATATTAACAGATAATTTTTATCTGTGAAAAAAATGCTTCATATAAACATTCATAGTTTCCATATTCACTTTTTGAGCATATCCAAGACCATAAATGCTATTAGCTGGTACAAAGAAGCTTAAAAACAAAAGAGGTTTTGGAAGGTCAATGAATATAAGTGATGTGACAGCAACAGGGGACTGGCATTTTCTCCTTTTGAAGAAATTACTACTAATAAAATTATTTGTTTCCTTGGGTGTTATTCATTAAGCAATTTATATTTTAAAATGTGTAGAAAAGGGCAATATTATGACTATTGAAGAGAATATCCCATTAAAATTAGGGCACAATTTTATCACAGAAGAAAATAAGTTGTTTTTTTTTTTTTTTTTTTTTTTTTTTTTTCATCTTGGAGTATGCTAGAATGCTAAGCCCAGATACATTTGTTCAAAATATTTTAGTTTCCAAATTTATCAAAGAGTTATTGATATGTGCAGTATTTAAATATAAGCACAACAGCTTATATGGTAGACAAACAGTATAAATATTAACCAATATTTTATTTATCAAAGCAGCTAGTTTTTCAAACTTACAATGACACTGGGTTGTAGAGATGGGTAGGCAATTAAAAGCATTGGCTGCTGTTCCAGAATACCCAGGTCCAGTTCCTAATCCCCACATAACCCACACATTCACTTATAATGCCAGTCCTAAGGATGTAATTGACTGTGTGGGTTCGGCATGCACATGGTACAGAGACATAAATTTAGGCAAATACTTATAGACATAAAATAAAATCTCATAAAAAGCCTATAAGAATTAGCACAACTTGCTATAGTATTCTCTAAGACATGAGATATATCTTAATCTTTCATCCAGATTTCTCTCGAAAAAAAAAATGCACATTAAATTATTTGCAGGCAATAAAATCTTCCAGATCCATACCTTGTACCAAAGGATTTCAGGTTCCCTGGTTGGTAATAAAAAGTCCTCTATGTCTCGGCATGAAATTTCCTTGCTTTTGCTAAGTTCAGCTTTTTCAAAGTACTTCATCTTGGAATTGTAGCAAAGTCCAGTGTCATTTTCTCCCACTGTCAGTGAGATGGAGACTTTCATACAGTATGTGGAATTCCTGTAACAAAGCAGAATTTATATGTGAACTTTGAGGAATGGAAAGTAAATGGTGCCAACAGAGTGTTTATCATTTTCACAAAAATAAGGAAAATAAATAAAGAGAAAACACATTTTTTAATGCTTTTTTTGGGGATGCCTTGGTTTATTTCATGGGATTGTCTACTGTTTACCATATAAATAACACTAGGTCTTATAAAACAAAGCTTGTACATTATACTCATTTTCCTCAAAAATTAAATCTATATTAAATTGAAATTTTATTTAATAGAGATACTTTTATGTTGAACAATGAAAAGAGTGAAGAAAAATTTAGGATAGCAAACATGTTAAATATAGTTTTATGTTAAAACAGGCAAGCTAAATAGAGAAGTAGAATGGTACAACTGATCTATAAAGTGTGAAGGAAGGGTACAAATAATGCCATGTATCTTTTATTTCACTTTTAGACTTGATAGGTGGAAAAATTGATGACTGTCAGACAAAACCAAATTTGGGTAAAAGTACTGAAATGAATCATTGAGCTTACATGTACATATCCATTTGGTTAAAACCTGGATATGGTTGTGTCAAAGGTCAATATTTTATTCATGGGTTTTGGAGAACTGGAGAAATGAATCTACATCTTATGTTTTGTTTTTCTTGTTGAATTCTAAAACATGGTTAAAATTTAGAATAATTTGGAGTAGAAATCACGATCAAATATTTTCTTTGAATAATTTGGAACAAAAGAGGACATAAAATATGTTATATATTTGCTTGGTGTTTGTATGTCTGGATATTCAAATATAATGTGATGCCTAGGAGTGAAAAAAAAGTAAAGTATTACATTTAAGTATTGGTAAAGAATTGTTTCTTCAGTAAGAATCCAACAACTCATTGCTAACTTGATCATTGATAGTGTATTTAAAATGTCATTTCTTATTATCTTTGTAGTATTGGTTATGATGGTGGACAGAGCATAGGTATAAAATACTTACAATAACTAAGACAATTTTTGAATATAGACAATGCTATATGCCTATATTAACTACCTTATAAGTTGATTTAAAACATTAAGTAAAACATCATTAAGTAAAAACAATGATCTATTAAAACATTAGTCTAACATCTTAAAAGTTCCAAAGAGTATGTGCTCAGGAATTTAGCTACAATGAAAAACTAAATTTTCTGTCCATAGCCTCTCAGAAATAAGAAAGAAAGAAATGCATGCAAACAATTTTAAAGCTAAGATAATGTGCAATAGAAAAATCATATAAACTACCAAACTGGTGTCAAAGAAAGAAACAAGGTTTCCTGACTAATTGGATTGTTTTCAAGAATGAATGGCCAATTTCAGGTCTTGGGAATGGCATTCTCAAGTCATGCTGTACATAAAACCTGGAGTGAATGAAAACAGACTGTATCAGAAAACACTCAAGAAAGGGAGATTCACAGAAGCCACCTTGAATGTCACGTAACCTATTTCTAAGAGTTTGACTTGACAATGGATGAGAACAAAATGTGTACATTGGAATAGTTGTGTGTTCTATTATAATTGAGATAATGATAAGATCAGAAGGAAAGAAAACTAAATGGAATTCAATAAAATAGAAAAGAACTTCATTCATGTAGGAAAACTTGCAACCTAAAATAGTTACAGTGTCATAGTAAAGAAAGGTCAGGTTCAACATGTACTTGAAACATTAAATGAAGAAAATAATGCAATAGTAAAGAACCAAATAGAGAGTCACACAAGATGTAGAATTTTTCTTAATTAAGTATATGAAAAGTAGACCCAATGTTTCTATATGGGAAATTATAAAACAGAATACTGAAAGAAAAAAAATGTGTGAAATTTTAGCTCAAATTTTATACCAAAGTGCAAATTTACCCATTTTGCAACCTTCTTGGAGGGTATCTTAAAAATGATGTTATTTCAATATATTCTTTTCAAATTATTGTGAGACATTTTGGTCATTGAAAAGTAATTATTAAGTACTCATGAGAGGAAATACAGAGACAAAATGTAAAAGAGAGACTGAAGGAAAGACCATCCAGAGACTGCCCGACCTGGGATCCATCCCATATACAACCACCAAACCCAGACTCTAATGTGGATGCTGGAAAGTGCTTGCTGACAGAAGCCTGATATAGCTGTCCCCTGAGAGGCTCTGCCAGTTCCTGACACATACAGTGGTGGAAGTTCGGAAGCTTGAAATCAACCATTGGACTGAGCACAGGGTCCCTAAAAGAGGAATTAGAGAAAGGACCCAAGGAGCTAAAGGGGTTTGCAGCCCCATAGAAGGAACAACAATATGAAAAACCAGTACCCCAAAAGCTCACAGGAACTAAACCACTAAAAAAAGAGCACATATGGAGTGAACCATGGCTCCAGCTGCATATGTAGCAGAGAATAGACTTGTCCGTCATCAATGGGAAGAGAGGTCCTTGGTCCTGTGAAGGTTCTATGCCCCAGTGTAGGGGAATGCCTGGGCAAGGAAGTAGGAGTGGGTGGGTGGGGCACCCTTATAGAAGCAAGGGGAGGGAGGATGGGTTAGGGGGTTTCTGGAGGGGAAACCTGGAAAGGGGATACCATTTGAAATGTAAATAAAGAAAATAGCCAATAAAAGAAAAAAAGTGATCAACTATATTAGCATACAATCTAGAGAAAATACACAGGTTTCATATTAACATACATTTATAGAATGCATAGACATTTTGAGGAATGCAAACAAATATATATTCTAGGCTCATTTTTCCACATTTTGTGATATTATTTTTTCTTAGAGCTGAATAACATTCCATTTTAAAAATGTACATAGTTTCATTATCCATTATTGATCATTTCTCTCTCTTTTTTTGAAAAATGTCTATTCATTAGTCTATTTGCTGATTATTCATTTTATTGCCATGGCCTTTTATTTCTGTAGTTCTTTGTGAATTCTGGATATTAACCCCTACTCCTCCATTGCTGGTGGGATTGCAAGCTGGTACAACCACTCTGGAAATCAGTTTGGTGGTTCCTCAGAAACTTGGACATAGTTCTAACAGAAGAACTAGCAATACCTCTCCTGGGCATATGCCTAGAAGATGCTTCAACATGTAATAAGGACACCTTATTTATAATAGCTGGAAAGTATCTATATGTTCTTCAATAGAGAAATGGATACAAAAAATGTGGTACATTTATACAATGGAGTACTCCTCAGCTATTAAAAACAATGAATTTATGAAATTCATAGGCAAATGGATAGAACTAGAAAATATCCTCCTGAGTTAAGTAACCCAATCATAAAAGAGCACACATGGTATGCACTCACTGATAAATGGATATTATCTCAGAAGTTTGGAATACCCAAGATACAATTCACAAACCACATGAAGCTCAATAAAAAGGAAAACCAATGTGTGGGTGCTTCAGTACTTCTTAGAAGAGCAAAATACTCATGTAAGCAAATATGGAGATAATGAATAGAACAGGGAAAGGGAAAGGCAGAGACTGCCCCATCTTGGTATCCTTCCATATGCAGTCACCAAACCCAGACACTATTGTGGATGCCAAAAAGTGCATGCTGACAGGAGCCTGATATCACTATCAGCTGAGAGGCCCTGCCAGAGCCTTACAAATACAGAGACAGTTGTTAGCAGCCAACCTTTGCACTGAGCGTGGGGTCCCTAATACAGGAGTTAGAGAAGGGACTGAAGGAGTTGAAGAGTTTTGCAACCCCATAGGAAGAACAACAATATGATCCAAGCAGACCCCCCAGAACTCCCAAGGACTAAGCCCTCAACAAAGGAGTACACATAGGTCCAGTAGCAGAGGATGGCCTTGGTATGCATCAATGGAAGGAGAGGTCCTTAGTCCTATGACAGCTCAATAGACACTCCAGTATAGGGGCATCAAGAGTGGGGAGGTAGGAGTGGGTGGAGGAACACGCTCATAGAATCAGGGGGAGGGGGGATGTGATAGGTTGTTTCCAGGAGGGAGGGAAACCAGGAAAGGGGATGATAAAATTTGAAATGTGAATAAAGAAATTAGTCAATAAAAAGTATTTTCTAGGAGACCAAGAAAAGGTAAATATTAGATGATGGAGGAAATATTTTTTTTTTTTTTTTTTACTTTTATTAGATATTTTCTTCATTTACATTTCAAGTGTTATCCAGAAAGTTCCCTATATCCTCCCCCCTCCCGGCCCTGCAACCCTACCCACCCGCTCCCACCCCCTGGCCCCGGTGTTCCCCTGTATTGGGGCAAATAAAGTCTGCATAACCAAGGGGCCTCTCTTCCCACTGATGGCCAACTAGGCCATCCTCTTCTATATATGCAGCTAGAGACACGAGCCCGGGGGGTACTAGTTAGTTCATGGTTATTCTTCCACCTATAGGGTTGAAGACCCCT
>LR753344.1:872474-931201 GCA_902729485.2 Mus minutoides | reverse complement strand
CTGGGCTCAGAGGAAAGATGGCGCGGCGGCGCGGGTGTTCTGGCTGGGAGAGGCCCAGCCTCCGGTGGGGCGGAGTTCTCAGTTCCTGCCCCTGGGAGGAACTGCTGACCCGCTGCTCCCAAAACCACCTCTGCACTCACGCGTAACCCCAATGCGATCTTAAAGTCCTGGGGTGTCCCTAGCTGTGTCCGCTGGGCTCGATGGAGGAAATATTGAAGATAAATTACACATGAGTGAAGGATATAAAACAATTTGGTTCCTTTGTTTAATATTGTGGATTTTTCACTTTAGTTTGTGTGATTTTCTCTTTGTGTAATAGATAAAAACAACTAATATAAATGATAGTGAAGGTGTAAAATCCAAAGTTAAATTTCACAACTTCTATATAAATGACTATTCTAATTGTATAGATAATTTAATGAGATGCATAGACTCGCAGTATGGCAAGTGTTTGAGTTTCTATATAAATTTAGCTGCATGTTGAATTTTTTTGTAAAATTCTTATAATAAGGAGATGTATATAAAAAAGAACAGGCCATTCAAAAAGTTCAATCTGTATTACAGAAAAAATATGCAAATTATTGTTTCTTTTATCCTAAATAAGTATCTAATAAGTATGTCTATGTAACATAATAAACCACAGATGCTTTTATAATAAATTAAAAACAAAGAAACAGTTATATTATTTATCTATGAATCACCTTTGAAGGTCAATGTAGGCACCCTTTCATTCTACTAATGATTATGGAATAAGATCCTAATAAATTCATTTTTATCTCTTAAGTAAAAGAACACAGATATTTCCAAGCAGTGAATCATGTATTATAAGTTAGTACCTTGCACATAACCTTTTGAGGTGTATGAATTTTATCTTTCTTGTGTTTTCAAATTTCTGCTAACTTCCGTTTACCTGCTATGCACATAATTGTATTGTTTCTCACACATGCGTTTTATACAGTTAGGTTAAAAGAGTAAGAACTCCATAGTCCAATGAAAGGGACGCAGATGCCAATTCAGTATTTGGAACCTCGGGACTACTACTATTATTTGGGTCCTTTATCTTCCTTTTTCTTATTTGAATAAGGAAAAACTGTAATGTTTTACGTTTCCAACATGTTAAAACATGAATAGAGATGAGAACAGTGCCTGTCATACTATGAGTCATTGGTCATTGTTAGATCATATTGCCACTATAACCTTCAATCTTGTTTTCTTTATATTTCTACTTTACAGTGCAGTTCCACAGTTTAGCCAGTAGTTAGATTAGAAAATATAACCATGTGATACCTTTAGGTTTTTCAATGTGTAATTACTGCAAAGCATAATAGGGAAATAGGTACGCCTTTACATTTTGTTTTGTTTTGTTCTAGTTTAGGAATAACTGAATGGGCTGAACAAGAATGGATGAAGTTTAAAGAGAATATGAATCCCCTGCTCTGGTGTTACAACTCTCTTTTTCTTAAGCACAACTGATTCTTAATCTTCTGAATATGGCTCCAGATGGATGTCCTTAGTTTTTCTCCTTTTTGTGACATTCAACCCTGTTTCTGTGGAGTGACAACTGATTTGCAATGGTATGGTAATATCTGGAATTTGAGACTCCCTGTGGTAGCAGTAATTTTTATGATTACTCTTAATATTTAATACTTGCTTTTTTCTGTCATCAAATGACTTAAAATCCTATATATTTAAAGAGTATCCAATCATTACTATTGGCCTTTTTGCTGAGAAGAGCTAACAAGTAGTAAGCAACTTGTGACTCATCAATAAATATATAATCTCTCCGAGGGAAAATTACACATTTGTAAAGTAATGGCTGCATTCAAGCATCATTAATGCTATGGGTCCCAGGTTTTTGGCAGAGTGGGCTAAATAGGCAAGGAGAATACTCTTACAGAATGTATGGGAAAAATCATTATCATGTGTTATTTTGGCTTTGGCTTTAACTGTTATAAATGCTGCAGTATAGGTTAAAACTTGAATAATGACTGATGCTTTTATTGTTCATACAATGCTGATACACATAACTTACTTGTATTCAAAGAAAACAGAGTTGTTTAAATCTGAGTGCAAGCATACAGCTATTATTACCATTGAAGAAAATGGTAGAGTATTAGAAAACAATCTACTTTTTTGATATAGATAACCCTATAGGATATATCAGGTATAAAAAATATGTATTGTTTTTTTTTTTTTTTATTTTACTTTATTTTATTTTTTCCAGAGCTGAGGACTGAATCCAGGGCCTTGTGCTTGCTAGGCAAGTGTTCTACCACTGAGCTAAATCCTCAACCCCTTGTTTTTATTTTTAATGTCATGCATCATTCCTATAAAGGTCAATGAATTCTCCATGTTCTGCTAACCAACTAGAGACCAAAATGGGAGCAGAACTTTATATCTTTAACTTATTGATTTCTCTCTTAGAAAGAATTGTATTAGGACAGCATGCATAAATGTTCTCATATACTTTTATTTAAATAATAAATATATATGTATATATTTTCAATAGCTATGTATTCTTATTTTTCTTTGAATGAAATAAAAAAGGCTCACTTTGTATACCTGAATTTATAGAATTTATGTTTGTATTGTACTGTAAAATGGAAAAAAAACAAGATGACACAGGTTGATTTTTTCCTCAAAATTAAAATCCCTAAATCTTAATTTAATATAAATTCAATTTTTAATTCTTAAAATTTCTAAAATCTAATAAATCTAAAAGAAAACAAGTGGAACTTCTTACTAAAATATGATTATTCCTACACATTTATTAATATATGTTCTTAAACATTCATAAAAATGACTGTTTTCTGAAAGTGCTTGCTTTTGAGACTTGTTTTCTAAAGGAAAAGATTCTACAATATAAACCTATATAAACAATGCAAGCTAATAATTATTTCAGATATAATTTAGAAACTTCTATTAAATAAAGCAATAAAATTGAAAACAATTTCTTTACATATCTGTAGAATTCACAGATAACCTCCTAAATTTTTTCAACATTATGCAACTTGGAAGTATGGAATAATTTTGAACTGTGTATTATCAGGATTTTTCAAATTATTCTTTCTAAAAGAATGATAACATTGCTGAAGGGCAGTAAATTTCTACTCAGGTTGTATAGGTAAGAGTTCAGAACAAAAAGAGTAGGTGGGGAAATTTTTGCATGTATATGATTAGCTGAAGAAGTATATTAAAATCATTTTATGCAATAATATCAGCATTGCATAACTACAATTACTTTGTTATAATTCCCTCTATTCATGATAATGTACACTTTGGTGTCTCTCTCTAACAAGATTTCCACTAACATGATTATTAAATGTATTCTCTAACAACATTTGTAAATATTTGAATTTTATATTATGTTAACTCCTTGCTTCTCTGGGGGAAATAATACCATTGTCACAATGCTTAGCAATCTTTTCTTATATTATGAAATGCTGTACAAGAAAATCAGAGATTTAATCAGCGTCTTTAAACAATAAAGTGGGTTTATTCATTTTCATTGGTCAGTTTTAAAGTCACTATATTTTGTATAAATTTAAAGGCACATATTATTTTTATATTTTCATGATTGTTGTGGTATATCTTCATTATATACATATTTTCTCTGTCTCTGTCTCTCTGTTTCTTTCTCTCTCTATGTACATGATTCCTGTGCATACAAGTATGGCATGGTATGTGTACGTTTGTGTGTGTGTGTGTGTGTGTGTGTGTGTGTGTGAGAGAGAGAGAGAGAGAGAGAGAGAGAGAGAGAGAGAGAGAGAGAGAGAGAGAGAGAGAGAAAGAGGATAACTTTGTGGAGGTATTTCTATCTTTCAACCTTTACATAGGATCAAGGAATAAAACACATATTAGCAGGCATGTAAATCAATGGCCTTTTCATAGTGAAACCATCTTTCTGGATATGACATATAATTTTGATCCATCACCTATATGTGGAGATTGAAGTAGTTATTACAGGTTTGAAAATAACTTAACTCTATGTAAGGCAGCTTAATCATATTTTTGACCCTTGATCTGGTTATTAGCTGTGAGATTTCAAAAATTAAAATAAAAGGGAGAATAAGGAGAATGAGAAGCAGAAGGAGACAGGGAAGAAGGAAGAGGAGGAGAGGAGGAGAAGAAGAAGAGGGAAGAAGGAAGAAGGAAGAAGGAAGAAGAAAGAAGAAAGAAGGAAGAAGAAAGAAGGAAGAAGAAAGGAGAATGAAGAATGAAGAATGAAGAAAGAAGAAAGAAGAAAGAAGAAAGAAGAAAGAAGAAAGAAGAAAGAAGAAAGAAGAAAGAAGAAAGAAATAGCCAAGGTTGGATTGTGGAGTTAAAGTCTCAAAGTTTATTAAGCCTTAAGTGTACTTTGATGATTTATTTCTACACTGAAAACCTTCTGTTTCTTTCTTTTTGTATTGCCCCA
Organism: Mus minutoides; assembly: GCA_902729485.2. Classification (NCBI taxonomy): domain Eukaryota; kingdom Metazoa; phylum Chordata; class Mammalia; order Rodentia; family Muridae; genus Mus; species Mus minutoides. Next base: position 926,787 of record LR753344.1, on the reverse strand, counting down.
TAGGTCGTTATAGTGATGCCTGGAGCTATGTATATGGCCCCTTTCTCACATCTTATCATTCTTAAATAACTATGCTTGCAGCTACTGACACTAAATGTGAGATTAGTTTGGATTAGTTTTTCTTCTCGGAGGACTCCAAAGGACCTATTGATTTAACTGTGGCTGAAATTGGCCCTTGCTGAAAAGATTAGAACAAAAGAATCCAGCAGCTAAGACCTAAAAGTGCTGGCTTATTGCCTTCTCATTCACAATTCTATTTTTTCACTTAGCTGGTGAATTGAGCTCATCTGAAAAGTATAAATTTAAAATCATTTCCTTCATTTTTCATGGACACCAATCAATATAATATTGGCATTTTAATTTTTTTTACTTTATATTTCTGGAATATTATAGTTAATGAAGCTCTAGCACAGAAAATTATAGTCTAGTGTTTTTCTGAGCTATTCTTGAAAAAACGTCTTTTTAAGTCTCATCTCTGTAGAATCTCAGAGTAATGTAGATTAAAGGAGGGAAGGAAAACAAGTTTAGATCTCTGATAGAAATTCAGGCCCAGTATACTGGAAAGTGCATTACTAAAATTTTCTTTATGAAGGCATACGGGAAATATCCTTAATATTTTCCAATTTATTCCTTTATTTTAGTCATAGCAATCACAGTTTATATTGATCAAAATCTGAGACACTTGTTCTTTCAAAAGGAAATTTCATTCTTATTTGTAAGCTTTCACCATTTTTTTTTCTTCTTAACATCTTTAGCAAGCAATCTGTTTCATGCCTCCAAGGATCCTTTCAATGTGGATATATCATAGAATGTTGGCAGTTTATGTCTGGACTTCTTACTTAACATAATGGCATGGTTTATCTACATTTCAATATGCATTAGTAAGAACCTAAAGTACTGTTTTTTCCCCTTCAGAACACTCCAGTTTCCGATGACACATGGTATACCAACCTATTACAGGAATTTTTCACTGATAGTTTGTTAAATTTAAAGATTTCATAGATTTACTGATCTCCCTGTATGTGATTGGTAAACACAGAAGATACTCTCAACAATTATGTTAAATGATTCTATAAATAAACTATTATTTAATTGCCACTTAGTACTAACTATATTTACTTTTTGACTACCTAAAAATATGCCACTAGAACCTCTGGCTTCCATACTCATATGGCCTTTTATTGTCTCTTGTTTTATATTTCTTTGAAATAGCATATGTCTGGGCAAAAGATATACTTTTCTAGACCAACAAAGAGATAAAATAGAAATTTACAGACTCACTAGTACTCAATTGATAAATAATAATAATCACCTTATGAAGTATTTATCCTGTCTTACGAACATCAGTCTCCATTCTAGCTTTAGATGTCTTTAATGTGAAAGAGCATAGAGAAATGAGATACATGTGTCAGCCACAGCTGTGTAACTTGCAAACTGTGTTTTGCATTGCAAGGTTCACATATATAGTTTGTTTTTTAAAAAGATTATCAAAATAGCTTTTATTGTTAATCTTGCAAATGAAGGAGGATATCTACTGGATGATTGTGCATAAATATCCAGGGATGGAGATACTCAGCTCACTGTGTATTTCACAAAATTATTTTACAATAAAAATTCCAGAAAGATCTTCATCAGACCCTTAAGAAGAGAGAGACCTGTCAGTGCTTGCTAAAGTATTATTTACTCACAAATAGATTGCTCAGAGATATTTTTTTTTTAATTTCTTATTTTACCACATTTAACTCCTTTAGTAATGTTAAGGAAATAGCACCTTGAATTAGTTTTGTTAGTGAGTCTGCAAATATTTTCTCATTGTCATAATGGCACAGAAGATTTTCGTTAGTTCTATGCAGGTCAAATTATATCTTGAAAATTATCTTGATTTCTTTTACTGTAAATGAAAAAATAACTGCAAGGATTTAGGAAAATCAATTGTAAAGATGACAAATAACATTCATAATAAAGTACTTTTACATCATTTTCTTAATTATATATAGATATGTAATATAATGCAATTTGTTAAAAATATGGGTCTGCATTTCATTTGGATAGGCATTTACATATTGTTTCTTCTTTGTGTAACGCTCATAATATTTTCCTTTCACAAGTTATCTCTCTCTCTAGATCCATCCATCTCCCTATAGAAACTGTTATATATAATATTTTTCCTTAAATTCTACCTACCATTGTCTCATATATGTCTTGTGACTTTAACGGGTACTGTCATTCAAATGCACATAACTAAAGATCCAAATTTAACATTCATATATGAGAGAGAAAAGATTTTCTTTCTGAGGCTGGGATACTTCATTCAGAATGACTATTTCTAGCTCCGTCCATTAATATGTTAATTTCATAGTTTAATTTTTCTTTATGTCACAATAATAGTTCATTGTGTATATATATTATCTTTATCCTTTAGTCAGTTGATGGACATCAAGATATTTCTAATTTCTGGGCATTGTGAATAAAACAGCAATGCAAATGGTTGTGCAAGTTTCTGGACGAGGACACAGATTCCTTTGGGAATATGCTCAGGAGTTGTCCAGCTAGATCATATGATAGACCCATTTTGTTACTTGATTGTAAGGACTCTATTACTGAAGACACCACATAGTAACTATATATCAATAAAAATACTTTAAAATGATGAAATAAATTATTTTTAGAAAATAAGGATGCATTATTGATAGTTACTTCCTGTTATTTCTAACCTTTAGGTCATTTCACTTCTTATAATTATAGTTCATTTCTCACATTAAATTCAAACTGTTTAATTATTTGGAATGAATTTATATTTGGTTAATTCCTGTCCAAAAGATAAAGTAACAAGTGTTGGAGTGTTTACTTATCCTTGTATGTAAATTTGTAAAGGTCTTCAATGTGGGAAATATACGAGATAAACATGGCATATAGTTATGTGTTTGAAAATATTATTAATACCACTGTTTAAAGCTGAAAAGAATAATAAATTCAGACCCATTTGCATTTTCCTGTCTATGGTAATTTACATAAAAAACATGCTGAAGGTTACATGGCAATATAAAAAATTTATCTCAAAGTTGGAAAGATAGCTCAGCACTTAACAAACACTGGTTGAGAATGCCCATCATATTTATCTTTTGAGAACCAAGTTACCTCTCTTGGGATTATATTTTTTTCTAGTTCCATATATCTACCTCCAAATTTCATGTCTGAGTTCTTTTTTAATACAACTGAGTAATACTTTATTGTGTAAAAGTTCCACATTTTCTTTATCACCTAAACCAATGATAGGCATGTAAAATTTTTTCAACTTCTAGCTATTATGACAACAGCAGCAATGGCCATGGTTGAGCAAGCATCTCTCTTGAAGGATATAAGTTCTTTCAGTAAATACTTAAGATATAGATCTTTAGTTGGATCTATCCTCAGCTTTATGAAGAACTGCCATGCTGATTTCCATTGTGGCTGTATAAGTTTATAGTCCCACCAGTATTCCCCTACCCCACATCCTCACCAGCATGGACTATTATTCATTTTCTTTATCTTGGCCATTTTGATTGGTATAAGATTCAATCTCAAAGTAGTTTTGATTTGCATTTCCCTCATGACTAAGTATAATGGCAATTTCTTTTTTCCCCAATATTTTATAAGATATTTTTTTCATTTATATTTCAAATGCTATCCCGAAAATCCCCTATACCCACTGGCACCACCCGCCCCACTCCCCTATCCACCTACTCCCACTTCTTAGCCCTGACATTCCCCTGTACTGGGGCATATAAAGTTTGCAAGACCAAGGGGCCTATCTTCCCAATGATGGCCAACTAGGCCATCTTCTGCTACATATGCAGCTAGAGATATAAGCTCTGGGGGTACAGGTTAGTTTAACAGATATCTATAGAACATTTTATCCTGCAACAAAAGGATATACCTTCTTCTCAGCACCTCATGGTACCTTGTCCAAAATTGACCATATAATTGGCCACAAAACAGGCCTCAACAGATACAAAAATATTGAATTGTCCCATGCATCCTATCAGATCACTATGGATTAAGGCTGATCTTCAATAACAACATAAATAACAGAATGCCAACATTCACATGGAAACTGAACAACACTCTACTCAATGATACCTTGGACAAGGAAAAAATAAAGAAAGAAATTAAGGACTTTTTAGAGTTTAATGAAAAATGAAGCCACAACATACCTAAACTTATGGGACACAATGAAAGCTTTCCTAAGAGGAAAACTCATAGCTCGGAGTGCCTCCAAAAAGAAACTGGAGAGAGCATACACTAGCAGCTTGACAGCACACCTAAAAGCTCTAGAATAAAAGGAAGCAAATTCACCCAAGAGGAGTATATGGCAGGAAATAATCAAACTCAGGGTCAAATTCAACCAAGTGGAAACAAAAAGAACTATTCAAAGAATCAATCAAACCAGGAGCTGGTTCTTTGAGAAAATCAACAAGATAGATAAACCCTTAGCCAGACTCACTAGAGGGCACAGGGACAGCATCCTAATTAACAAAATCAGAAATGAAAAGGGAGACATAACAACAGATCCTGAGGAAATTCAAAGGCAATTTCTTTAAGTATTTCTTAGCCATTTGTTTTTCTTCTTTTGGGAACTCTCTGTTTAGATCTGTCCACCATTTTAAAAAAAATTGGAAGATTTGTTTTGTTGATGTCCTGTTCTTTTATTGCAGTATATATTTTAGATACTAGGCCTCTGTTGGATGCGTAGTTGGTAAAAACCTTTTCCAATTTGATAGTCCCATGCTTTGTCTGAATAAAAGTGTCTTTTGACATATAGAAGCTTTTCAGTTTCATGGGGTCCCATTATTTGTTTATCTTAGTGCTTGTGAAATGGAGTTCTATTCAGAAAGTATTTTCTTGTGGAAATGAGTTTAAAACTATTCCCAATTTTCTCTTCTATCAGATTCAGTGTATTTTGCTTTATGTTGGGGCTCTCGATACATTTAAAATTGACATGAGTATGGATCTATTTGCATTTTGGTACATGCAACCATCTAGTTTGACCAGCACCATATGTTGAAAGTGCTCTTTTTTTTCCTAGTTTGTGTTTCTATACTTTTTTTTTTAAGTAAAAATATCAGATGTATATGGGTGTGTATGTGTACTTATATCTGTCTTCAATTTGAGTGTATTTATAAACATGTCTGTTTTGTGTCAGTACCATGTTGTTCACTGAATATGGATGCTAGCTGGTAAGTCTTTGATAATTAGGCTATAATCCATACAACCACAGAGGTTAAAATACAATGAGGGATGAGAGGGAAGGGAAGGCTCTTCTTAGGAAGTGGAAATAGAATAGACAATTATGCAAGGCTGGAATGAGAGGATCAAATGTGGAGGGGACAGGAAGAAGGGGCCAAGGGAGAGAATGCAGAGATGGACAGCTAAAACTCAGTGGTATTTCAGGGGTTCTGTAGAAACCTACAACAGTAGAATCTTCTTAAGATACACACATATATGAAATGAAACTAAATTGGAATCACCAAATAATGGAGAGTGAAAGTTTCTATTAAACATTTCCTATGACCAAATGAACCATCCAGTGCTAGGAATGGGTTACATATTATTGAGCTGTTTATCTAAGAGACCCCATGGAAATCCCAAATACCCTGGATATTGCTAAGGCTATTGGCTCCTGTCCAAAGTGATGTCAAGGCCCACCATCTGAAGAAAATAACTACACAACTCATTGAACACAGAGAAATTGAGCTGGTGTCTATGTAGAGCCTTCATATCTTCACAGTACTAGAAGCTATTCTTCATACCATTAAAGGAGAAAGGTAAAAACAAGCCCCTCCTAAATATCTTGTGATCTACAACTATGAGTTACCTGTAAACTAAACTTTACAGGGCAGGACATGATAAGGCAAGGGCAGGCTAGGGCAGGGCATGGCAGGTCAGGTCAGGACAAGGGAAGCTAAGGGCAGTGTAGGGCATGGGAATGCAAGGGCAGGGCAGGGCAGGCCACGGGAAGGTAAGAACTGGACAGAGCAGGGCAATTGATGTGCAAAAGTAACACAAAAGATTCTGTGTATACAAATGTAAAAGTCTCAGTGTCTGCACGTATTAGTTGTTCTATTTCTTTTGCTCCTTTATTTCTATTTGTTTGTATGTTTTGTCTTATTCTGTTTTTCTTCTTCTTCTTCTTCTTCTTCTTCTTATTATTATTATTATTATTATTATTATTATTATTATTATCATTATAATTGATACCTGTTTGTGTTCTATTGAGATAGAGAAAGATTGTGGATCTGACTGTATCTGAAAATGGGGAGAATCTGGGAAGAGCTTGGAAAGGGGAAACAATGATCAGAATGTAAATATAAATATTCAATTTTAAGAAAAAGATTAATATCTGCTCTTGGAGAGAAGCTAGGTTCAATCCCTAACACATACATGTTGCCTCACAATCATCTGTAATTCCATTTCCCAGGGTGTCCAATGCCCTTCACTATGTGCAAATACACATACAGGCAAAAGATCCACAAATATAGAAATATAAAAGTTTTAAAAAGTTATTTGTGCCAGTAGTTTTAATGTCAGAAATCATACACTTTGGGTTGTCAGATTATAATTTCATAGCTAAATTTAAATTTGATGAGAAGTGTTAGCACTAGAGCACAAGGTGTGTAGACTTTAAGCATAATAAAGAATACAACTGAAAGACAATATTGGCATGATCAGAGAAATTAAGTCTGTGTAACCATGGACAACTAACTTATGTTTCCTGAAATTCAGAAGCCTGATCATAAAAGTACAAGAACATTTCTCCTCATAGACTGTGGTAAGAAGGAAATAGCATCCTGATACAGATATCTTTTAAAATGAATTCGAGCTATGTAATATGTGTTACTGCTTTCACTTCTATTTGTAATAATGTATGAAACCTTTAGATTGCAGTCAACACCACTACCACTACATCTACTGCGTCTTATCACTTATATATGATGTTGTTGCTTATGCCCTTTAATATTTATATTTCACTACTAGGTAAGTATGGAATTTATATCAAGGTCACTCCATTTTAGAGGCTTAATCTACTTTTCAGTTCCATCTAATAAAAGCAATAAATCACATAGTTCTTCCTATTAAATCTCCTTATCCCACTGAGAATAGAGGCTTCTTTTCTGGCTCCCCAGTTTCAACTTTTCATTTTTATAGAAAGGTTCAATATGAGTAGTACACCCTTCCTGGGAGCAAAAGACCCATATATTTGAAATTCAGTTAATCTTGTCTCATGTTATTGCCAGAAAGAGATGCAGTTGACACAGAAGCATAAAGTAGTAGTAGTAGTACAAAAATATAAATAATAAAACACCAACAAGAAGGCTTTATCAGTTACTAGTATTCCTCTTTTCTTAGATTTAGGTGCCTGAATCAACAAGAAGATTCTAGAACTGGATATTTAAATATTTGTAGATGTCAACAGCTGTGTACATAAAATAGACATTTTAAAACTCAGTGTTTTGAAAACTGCAGGTCATTGGAAAAACATTTCTCTAGCAGTGGGGGAGTAGAATAATTACACAGGAGACTTTGCAGCATTCAGCTGTCTAAATGACTTTCGTGTTAGCACTATAAGATTATTATTTCATATGTTCTTCTCATATGAAATGACTTCTACAACAAATTGAAAATATATTTGTAGTCTGTTATTTGTAGCGATAATATATGAATCTTTTTTTTATATTAAAAGTATATAATTATAGACAAGGTAGAGAGAGATTTTATGAAACATGGAAGTTCAATGCAATTACTTTGACGAACGAAGATGCTGAGCCTGTCCAAATTTTTGTTCACACATTATATATATATATATATATATATATATATATATATATATATATATATATATATATATATATATATATATATATATAGTCATGATTATTTGGACATCTATTTCTTAAAATCTTTCCTTTGTCCCTATTTGTAAAACAGCGATAAAACAGCGATGTTATTATTCCTACTTGCACTCATCTTATGTTGTCACAAAGATGTTCACTAGTCTTTTAAATACAATTATAATTGACTACCTTGGTGGCTAATTTGCAAGAACTATTAAATTACTTCTGGCTTCTGGCTTTCTTTTACTAATATGGGATTATTTGAAATCAAATTATACTAAGTGTTTCTGCATAATATGACTTTGTAGTTACTGATGACATTATTTACCAGTTATTATTTGTAAAATGATAAAGTACATTAACATGGATAAGACATTAATTTCAATAGTGACTTTGGATATGTTATTTTCAATTTATCAAATAAAGGGCTACCTGACAGCTTATGCCCTTTCCTAAATGTTGAAAGTTACATCATTAATAATATGATTATGTATGCTATATTTACCTGATGCATAATTGTGTTATTGAGAATTTTGTACAGGATTATTCTTCACTTTTGTATATGACTCTGTTCTCTATTTCTGTCTATACTATTTCTTTGTAACTTCCATTGTAAACAATATTTGGGATCTAAGCTATTATATTAACTTTCTCAAGACAGAACTGTCTCTTTCTTTCCTTTTGTTTCAGTTTATTGCTGTGAAAGGAAATATAACTAAGGTTGTCAGTATTCTTTTAGGTTACAATATGCTTGAGTGTTCTAGGACATTAATACTATCTATTACCTAATCTACTTGAAAACTTATTAGAAGATCTTTTTCTGGTTTTCCTTTCATGTTTTTAATCATAGTTTTCTTTCTATTAAGTGGAAGAAGTTCCCTCAGGTTTTTCATAGGTATTCATCAGTTTTTGAGTGTCCTTGTGTTAGCAAAGTGATAAAACTTAAATGTAATGTTACTGCATATCTTTGTATGCTGCCATCCCACAAAGCAGCAGGAAAAATATTTTTTTCAAAATTTAGAAATTCAGGAAATGTTTAATATATATATATACCAATAAGGATTTGCAGCACAGCTATTCTGGTCAAATCTGGTGACAAACTATTAACAAAACTTTGGCTAGGCACAACAGTTAGATCTATTAAAATTCACAAAACAGCCTTTGAGCATGCATTTCCCCCTACATCATTAGTTAACACTGTTATTGATGATGTTTTGTTCTTTAGTGATCTTGTGAATGTTTACTTTAGTTTTTTTTCCTTGATGTTGTCTCATTTTAGAGGTTTACTATCCTCTTGAGTACTTCATTATTTTATGAACTATTATATTATATTATATTATATTAATTATATTAATACAGTTTTCATCTTACATTTTTTTCCTATTTCTACTAACTTTTAAGGGGTGTCTCAGCCTCACATTTTAGTTAGAAAATATTGAAAATTGATTTCCAACCTGGTGTGTTAGGTCACAGGTTATTGGGAATATAGGAGGGGAAAAAACAGATGTGAATATCTGTTTTTATGAACAGCAAAAATTCCAAGAGTTAAAGAATTTGTGGCAGAAAGATCATGAACTCAAGATTATAAACCTATGCTATATAGTGAGTCCTTCTCTCAGAAAAATGATAATGATTAAAAATCTCCTATATCAACCAATCAGCAAATCAGATAACCAAACAAATAAAAACTCATGGAGGCACATTTGTGTGTAGGTGTTAACATAATATGGCTAGGGAAACAATTAATTGACGAAAACTAAAGAACCTTGATAAATTAAGTCAACTTTAATGAATTAGAAGAACCAAAGACTTGTAAAATGCCATAAATATAATTTATTTTAAATATCGTCACATGATCAACAATAGATAACAATCAAAACATCCTTTGCTATAAGTAACAACAGCATAAAGAATTAGTCTCCAAGTACAAAATCAAGGTAAGCAGTATAGACCCTCCTACTTTGGTAGAGCCTCTTCTATTGCTGGTTCAGGAAAATGAAAAGACCAAAACGGAATTTAACAGCTAAAACCACTGGCAATTGCATTCACATTTGCATCCACAAAGTAGATGGAAACTGCAACTAGACACTGTGAATTGAATTCTGTATGTAAACAAGAACTACAGAATTCAAAGAGCAATATGAATCACACGAGAAAATTCCAAGTAGAAAAGGACAAGCAACAGGAAGATAAGGATTAGGTGCGCTGTTTGAAATGAGGGAAGACTGAGCAACTGAGGACTACTGTGAGGAACATGCGACAGGCCCAATCTGCAATGATTAGCTATATAACAAAAATGAGTACTGGACCAACAGAAAAGTGCTGCAAGAGGTATCCTATGTCGAAGGTAGACAGCAGTGAGTACTCTTATTGCTTGTCTCCCTATGTGTTCATGGGATTGATTTCTTACAGGAAGAAGAAAGACCAAATGATATGCTTTAAATATATCCTTTGACCAAATTAATGTGTTTGAAACTTAATTCCCAATTCAACACCGCTAAGAAGTGGTACCCAATGAGAGCTATTCAGATCATGAGAATTGCATCTGGGTGTCAGACTAATGATGGTATAAAAAGGACTTTACAAGACTGGATCTTCTCTCTCTTACCTAATGCCATGTGGAGAAGGGGCAACAGAGGCTACACCAGATGTTGCCATTAATCTTTGAACTCTAGCATACTGAACTGTGAGAACATTTAGATTGCCTGTATTTGTTTTTGTAGGACTAAAAAGAAAAAATGGACCCAAGACAGGTGGTCAGAATTATGACTTGAAAATTTCTGAAGGCAGACATTTTGTAGGTATGTATGAACAGAGACTTTTGACTTTGTGAGATCTTGTGAAGTAGATGTATAGAGGTATGTTAAGGGAGAAGAAACTATCAGATCTGATGAATCAGAAGCAGCAATGTGAGCAGCTCCTGAGGTAAAATATGATTGTATATTTGAATGTGAAGCTGGCAGTCAGCCATCAGAAATGAAGCAGAGTGTCATAAAATTGCTTAATGGCCCATTTTTCTCTGCCCAAATAGCACCACAAAAGAGGACAGATGTGAGAACCAGATGTATCTCTTTCACAACTACTTAGATGAGTACTCAGGTGGTTCTGTGGCTAAGGCAAAGAATGAACCTGACAGCAGTCAATGTGTGCCAGGGGTCTGTCAAGACCAAGGTTGCATGACCAGGCAAGATGCTCCATGGGTCCAGTGATTTTAATAGTCTTGATAACAGCTCCCCAAGGAAGAAGCCCACAATCAGATAAGCATAAGCTCTAGTAGTCATACTCTCTTACAGTTCAGGAAAAGTATCCTCAACTATCAGTCACCCCAGGCCAGCAGCTGTAGTATTTTCTTCCTCTTTGGCCAGCCAGCTTTTCTCAGTGTGTCTTTGTGGATGCTTACTTAATATGGTGCCCTTCTTCTAGTTGCCCAGTTATCTGCAAGCTCATCAGAAACCAGTCTGGCAACCCATGTCATCATCAGTGTAGTTGGCTTCAGGCTGGCAGCCTGAGTTTTGATGAGCAGATCAGTTCAGGAGATAGAATGACCCATCTTTTATGGGAATCTCTTACAGAGGCCTTCAATTAACCCCCAAAGTTTAGTTGACCAATTTATACCCCAGAAATGCAGTGTCCAATGTAGATAATTGGGCAACTCAGTAAGCAATCTGCCAAGTCCCTTGACTCTAGAGATTCAACTCTATTCCTTTACTGCAAACCCTCAGTAGGATGAGCCCCACTGTATCAGTTGATTCTACTACAATAACTAGAGCAATAGAAACAATAATCTTCCAATGCATTATTCATATGGTGTTTATTATTGTGTGAGCCACATCTTGTCCTCCATAGTCAATGCCATGCAGTTACATACAAGGTTCAAGCAGTCAAGGATAGCTCTTAGCCACTCAGAAAGCTGTTGTCATCAACCTTACTGGAGTCAGAATTTTTCTGCTGCCCCAGGCATCTGTGTCTTCTCAGCTTGTCTCAGCTGAGCAAAGACCAAATAAAACTTTTCTCAGCCGAGATTGCAGTATGTCTCTGTTTAGTAGTATCAACAGTGGTGGCATCAGAGGTGGCAGCAGCAGAAGATTGAACAAATAGTTGGTATTCATTCAGTATATACTGTGGAAATTCCAGCAACACAAAGATTTCAACTGTATTCACAATGAGCACACGAGGAAGTAAAGTATCCTATAGTCCTGAGGCTTATGTGGATCAATCTCTTATCCCTTTTAAATAAACCTAATACAAAATATATTTAAATATTTTTGATAATTTAAATTATTTCTCTCAATCTTTAGCAGTACATATGAGGATAGTAGAGTTATATAGAAAAGTGAAGAACCAAAGTAAAAAATTTCTGCTGGGGGTGGAGAAATGGCTCAGTCATTAAGAGTACTGAATTTTATTCTCAGCACCCACACAACAGCTAACAGCCATCCTAATTCTAGTTGCAGAGGATCTGACATACTTTTCTGGGCCTTCAGGCAGTGTACATATGTGGTGCACATGCATAACTTGGAGGTAAACCACTCTTACTCAAAAATATATATCTTTAAATTTATTTATGCCTCAAACTTCATTAAATTCATATTTGAATTACTACATATGAATATCTCATACATAATTATAAAATGTATCAAATACACTGATTTCCTAGTTTTCTAGAAATGAAATTTTTGTAAAAGAAATTTCAAAAGTATGAAAATAGATAATTATTAACTTTTAATGTAAACTTTATAATAACAGTTGCTATTCCTTTGTATACAATCATTATATTAAGATATCTAAATACTATTGACAATAATAATTTCTTTAAGATGTTGAGAATGTTTAATGTTTGCTGTTAAAATAAGTGACAGTATTTGAATTACTTGTCAAGTAATTTCAAATGGTTTTTTTTAATGTAAATTTTTGAATACTTCCTTCTTCATCTCCACCTTTTGGAAATTTAGAGATCTGTAAGGAATTTCTAAGAGTCTCTTAAAAATTGAATGTTCTTCAAAATAGGGTGGTATATAGTGCAAAGAAATTGAAGTCATTATGAATCTTCACACCATCCAATGAATTGATAATGAAAAAAATCCCACCTTGGGATTGCAAACTTATACAACCACTCTGGAATTCAATCTGGCAGTTTCTCAGAAAACTGTGAATGGTTCTACCTGAAGACTCAGCTATATCACTCCTGGGCATATATACTGAAAAGATGTGCTACCATCCACAAGGACACATGTTCCACTATGTTCAAAGCATCTTTAATAGCTAGAAATTGGAACCAACCTCAATGCCCTCAACCGAAAAATGGATAAAGAAAATGTGGTTCACTTATGTAATGGAACACTACTCGACCATTAAATACATGACTTTTGTAGGCAAAAGGATGGAACTAGAAAATATCATCCTGATGAGTCGACCCAGACCCAAAAGTATATGCATGGTAGGTATGTTTTCCCTGATAAGTGGATATGGGTCATTAAGTATAGAATACCCATGATAAACCCCACATACCCAAAGAAACTAAACAAGAAGAAAGACCCAAGCAAGGATGCTTCCATATCACTTAGAAGGGGAAATAAAACAGTAATAGGAAGCAGAGGAAGGGAGATTTGGGTGGGAATGGCGCCGCATCGTGGAATGGGATCAGGTGTGGAAAAAGACATGAAAGCAGGGCAGTAGAATGAATGAAATCTGGAGCTATCAGGGGTGACAGTGGGGAGTAATCTCTAGGTAGTCTAAGAGACCTGGAATGGCAGAGGCTCCCAGGAGTCAATTCATTTGTGCTTAGCCAGGATGCCTAACAGTGGGACATGGAATCCTGAAGAGGCCATCTCCTGTAGCCAGTCAGAACCCCCAGTGGATGGATAAGGGCACCAACCAACACAGAGAACTTTCAACCCCAAATCTGTCCTGTCTAAAAGAAAACCATGAAAAAAAGATGGATCAGAGATTGAGGGAATGGCCAACCAATAATCATCTCAATTTGATTCCATCCCACCAATCTCTGACACTATTAATGATATTCTGTTATGCTTACAGACAGGAGCATAGCATAACTGTCTTCTGAGAGGCTCAACCCAGAAGCTGGCTGAAACAGATACAGATAACTCACAAGCAAATAATGGACAGAGGACAGGGACTCTTATGAAGGGTTAGTGGAAGGATTGAAGCCCATGAATGGGATAAGAACCCTATAGGAAGACCAACAGAGTCAACTAACCTGGACCCTTTGGGGCTTTCAGAGACAGAAACACCAGCTGAAGTGCATACAAAGGCTGGAACTAGGCCTCAGGCACATATATAGCTCAGGCATGTATATAGCAGATGAACAGCTCAGTCTCTTTGGCTGCCTTGTCTGTCCTCAGTGGGAGAGGATGGGCCTAATTCTTCAGAGATGTGATGCTCCAGGGTGTGTGTGTGGGGATACCCAGGAGGGTCCCACTCTCTCAGAAGAGGAGTGATGATGGGAGGAGGAATTCTGTGAGGAGGGGACCAGGAGTGTTTGTGATATAAATAAATTAGTTAATTAAAAAAGAAAAAAATCTCACTTGTATAATTACTCAACATTAATAGTCCTTTTATTAATAACATTTTTATTTTATTATACTATGTATTATCAACTGAAAAATATTTCATTTGATTATAGAATGTTCATTTTCACCTGGACTATCTTCCCCCATCTCCTGCACATTCCATGCAGCTTTACATTTGATATGTGAATATACTGGTAATACCACTATGGGCTACTCACCTCCTCACGCTTCTATGTTACTGGAAAAACAAAACAAAACAAAACAAAACAAAAACACCTTAAGGAAGGTTCCTTTCATCTTCTCTGCCTAAACACCACCATGTTGTACTCTGACTTTGATTCCTTGACATACTGTGTTTTTTCAATGTATTTTTAATTATTTATTATGGTTATTAATAATTAAAATTGATAACAATGTAATAATCTAGAATACACATTTAATTTGATACTATAGAAATAATGCATATTAATATATCACCATCATATATTTATTAATATTTTCTAATAGGGACTATACAATCTTGCAATTATTTATATGTCATTTCTATTTGGTAGACTAATATATTGCTATATATAACTGTGTATGTATACTGTCTGTGTAATTATGTAATATATTTTATATTCTATAATTTTTACCTTTAATTCATTTTTAAAATGTCAAGAGAGCTCTAGTGAAAATCATTGTTGAAAAATATAGGATACACATAATAATGTACTTATGATATTTGAATATAATTTGTGTTTAAATAAATGGTAACATAAACATATATACTAATTAAGAAAATACAATTCCTTTGGGGCTTTTAGTTTTGGACTACTAAAATATGTGAAGTTATGATTTACGCATAAGCATTCTAATGAGTGATATCAATTTTGTCTTTTGCAAAAGTCAAAGTTCAGACTGAGGAACAGGAAAGGAAGACCAATTACATTTTATTTTGAATTATTTCAGTCCTTTTACATGTCTTTTTTTTTTTTTTTTTTTTTTTTTTTTAGGAGCCTTGAATTCTGGCCATATACTGATATATGAAAATGGAGCAGTGTTCTCCTTTCTCCGATTGTTTATTGATATGTATAGCATAATAGTCTGGTGCATTCTTGTCAAATTAGAGTCCTATTCTTAGCATGATTAGATTTACAAAAGATATTGGTTTAGAGATTTCTAAAATGAAAATGTTTTAGAGCTCGGTGCAAAGAAATATGGAAATATTCAATAGTATTAATTTTACAGAAAAACAAACAAACAAACAACCCCAGGTATGCTATAGGGCTAATGTGTAATCCCCTCAATGAGCACTTGGCTAGAAATGGTGGATTCCAGTCCAGAACTGCACATACCTACAAAATGAGCAAGGTGGTCAATTTACCTTATGTATTCTTCAACTACAATTGAACATTGAAAACAATGAAATAAATATTTCATACAAAAACTTCTTTATTTTCAGAGGCCTAAGGGGAACTTCAATTACCTATGTGCTAACAGAAAAGCAGAAATCACTACATTTCTCTAGAGTAAGAGTCTTTCAAAGCAAACAACCAGAACAATTTCCAAACCTGACTCTGCCACTTACTAGCTGTCCAGCTTACTAAGGTCCCTAACCTCCCCAGGCCTCATGTATTTTGATTTTATAAGAAAAGTGGAGATACTTAATGGTACTTTTGCCATAAAATTGTTAAAAAGAGGTGTTTTTCTAAAATACTACTTTCAAGCTTCTTGGACATTCCACAAAATAAATTCACTACAAAACAGAACGGAAGGGTCTATTAGCCACACCAAATGTAAAGGCTGTATTTTAGGTGCTGCAATGTATTAGTCTAACTAGTTAGCAAAGTCACTCTAGTGAACATGGAAGTGGGGAAAAAAAATCTCCAATGAAAATGAATGAGAGTTTTGCATAAATTGTTAATTTACAAAACCTGGTGTCATTGGTTTCCAAAGCTTTAGACACTGCAAAGAAATGGATTCTAGTATGTTCTCCAATTTACCATTCAAACAGAACACTATCTGAACTGCAAAGAGCATTTGCTCACATGTGGCCTTTTTCACATAACCTGCTTCAAGGCAGATGGCTCCAACAATTCTAAGGCCTGTAATGACACAGTGATTCTGACCCGTGAAGAGTGGATAGATATTCTTGAAGACACATATCACAATCAGCATTCCCTACCTACTAATCTAAAATGTTTTACAATAACTATTAGAGAATTTGTCTGCCTTCAGCTTGTCCTCATCGCAGCTTAATGAACTCTCTGGGCTCACATTTTTTAATGATTACTCTAAAACAATTAAACTGATATACAAATGCTGTCTCTATTGTTTTAAAAGTGATGTCCAACACACCATTTCATTATAATTGACAACAAAAAGTCTGTGGAACTCTCAACCGATTTGCAATATTTACAATGTATGCTTTCTTTCCAATATCTGTTTGAAAATAAAATGTCCTTATGCATAAATTTTATTTGATAATAAAAATGAATAATGCTTTTCTTTTTTAAAAGAAGTATTCAATTTATGTATATGAGTACACTGTTGCTGTCTTCAGACACACCAGAAAAGGGCACCAGGTCCCATTACAGATGGTTGTGAGCCACCATATGGTTGCTGGGAATTAAACTCAGGATCTCTGGAAAAGCAGTAAGTTCTCTTAACCACTGAGCCATCTCTCCAGACTTGCTTTTTGTTGTTGTTGTTTGCTTGTTTGTTTGTTTGTTTGTTTTTTGTCTTGTTTTGTGTTTTTGAGACAGGGTTTCTCTCTGTAGCCTTGGCTTTCCTGGAACTCACTTTGTAGACCAGGCTGGACTCGAACTCAGAAATCTGCCTGCCTCTGCTTCCCGAGTGCTGGGATTAAAGGCATGTGTTGTCACTGCTCAGCAAGACCTGCTTTTCTTATATACTAAATACCAAGACCATCTCGAGTGACATTTCTTTTTTTTTAAAGACTGCTACCCTTTTCTCAGTCTTTAGTGAATATGAGTATTTCAGTTAATAACTTTTATATTTGTGAAAAGTAAAATATATGCAGAATGTGGCCAAACAAACATATGTTTATGTGTGTATGTTGGTGTGTGTGTGTGTGTGTGTGTGTGTGTGTGTGTGTGTGTATGTGTGTGTGTGTGTGTGTGTGTGTGTGTGTGTGTGTGTGTGACAAAGTCTTGTCATTTTCATAGGCAGGTTAGAAAGTTACAGTATAATTGCCAGTTTATAACAATAGATGTACTTCATTAAGCTTATTTAACAGGATAGTTGCACTGAGGAACCTAATGCTTCCTCTTTTGCTATGCACTTCTATTTATCACTTGAGCCTACAATGTGATTTCTTTAGGCCAATAAAATACTAGAGGTTTAAAGCAGAGGCTTGAATCAATAATTACAAGCCTCTTTTTGTGGGATAGCTTACTGTTGACACAAGAATATACCGAGTATTACAGCAGAAAGTTGTGTTTCACTGAGGACTAGATTCTAGTCTTTCCAACCATCTCATCTGTATCTATCTTATGTTAGTTATACTTCAGGTTGAGCAGTATAGTGTGATGGGTTTAAAGCACATCATACTGTCATCTGAGAGAAAATACTTTAGGAATGGTATATCAGAATTTGAGCATTATATTTAATGGGAAAAACTTTTCAATATAGTACTTGAAGTCCTAGCGAGAGCAATTCGACAACAAAAGGAGGTCAAGGGGATACAAATTGGAAAGGAAGAACTCAAATTATCGCTATTTGCAGATGATATGATAGTATATATAACTGACCCCCAAAACTCCACCATAGAACTCCTAAACCTGATAAACAGCTTCAGTGCAGTACCTGGATATAGAATTAACTCAAATAAATCGATGGCCTTTCTCTATACAAAGAATGAACTGGCTGAGAAAGAGAACAGGGAAACATCATCCTTCACAATAGTCACTAACAATATAAAATATCTTGGTGTGACTCTTACGAAGGAAGTGAAAGATTTGTATGACAAGAACTTCAAGTCCCTGAAGAAAGAAATTGAGGAAGATCTCAGAAGATGGAAGGATCTCCCATGCTCATGGATTGGCAGAATCAATATAGTAAAAATGGCTATCCTGCCAAAAGCTATCTACAGATTCAATGCAATCCCCATCAAAATGCCAACTCAATTCTTCAAGGATCTAGAAAAGACAATTAGCAAGTTCATCTGGAATAACAAAAAACCTAGACTAGCAAAAACTCTTCTCAACAATAAAAGAACCTCTGGTGGAATCACCATGCCTGACCTCAAGCTGTACTACGGAGCAGTTGTAATAAAAACTGCATGGTACTGGTACAGCAACAGACAGGTAGATCAATGGAATAGGATCGAAGACCCAGAAAGGAATCCACACACCTATGCTCACCTGATCTTTGACAAGGGAGCTAAAAGTATCCAGTGGAAAAAAGACAGCCTTTTCAACAAATGGTGCTGGCACAACTGGCAGCTATCATGTAGAAGACTGGGAATTGATCCATTCTTATCTCCTTGTACTAAGGTCAAGTCTAAGTGGTTGAAGGACCTCCACATAAAACCAGAGACANTCCATTGTTGGTGGGAATGCAAGCTGGTTCAACCACTCTGGAAATCAGTCTGGCGGTTCCTCAGAAAATTGGACATAGTACTACCAGAAGATCCTGTAATACCTCTACTGGGCATATATCCAGAAGATATTCCATCTGGTAACAAGGACACATGTTCCACTATGTTCATAGCAGCCTTATTCATAATAGCCAGAAACTGAAAAGAACCCAGATGTCCCTCAACAGAGGACTGGATACAAAAAATTTGGTATATCTACACAATGGAGTACTACTCAGCTATTAAAAACAATAAATATATGAAATTCCTAGGCAATTGGATGGATCTGGAGGCCATAATCCTGAGTGAGGTAACCCATTCACAAAACAACTCACATAACATGTACTTACTGATATGTGGATATTAGCCCAGAAACCTAGACTACCCAGATACAATTTACTAAACACATGATACTCAAGAAGAAGGAAGATCAAAATGTGGACAAGTCAACCCTTCCTAGAATTAAGAACAAAGCACACATTGAAAGAGTTACAGAGAACATGTGTGAAGCTGAATCCAAAGGATGGACCCAATGACTCCGGCTGCCAGGGATCCATCCCACAATCAGCTACCAAACATAGACACTATAGCATATGCCAGCAAGATAGTGCTGAAAGGGCCCAGATATAGCTATCTCGTGGGAGACTATACGAATGCCTGGCAAACATGGAGGTGGAAGCTCACAGTCAGCTATTAGATGGAACACAGGGTTCCCAAGGAAGAAGGAGCTAGAGAAAGTACCCAAGGAGCTGAAGGGGTCTTCAACACTATAGGTGGAAAAATAACATGAACTAACTAGTACCCCCTGAGCTCATGTCTCTAGCTCCATATATAGAAGAGGATGGCCTAGTTGGCCATCATTGGGAAGAGAGGCCCCTTGGTCATGCAGACTTTATATGCCCCAGTACAGGGGAACGCCAGGGCCAAGATGTGGTAGTGGGTGGGGAGGGGAGCAGGGCCAGGAGTTGCGAGGGTATAGGGAACTTTCTGGATAACACTTGAAATGTAAATGAAGAAAATATCTAATAAGAACTGTTGATTATTAATATAAATCCAGAAGTTATTTTGTCCTGTTGAATACAGACAGGGAGTGCTTCACAAACATCTGCCTGATCTTCTACCCACTGTCATAGCATCTGGTACCTACCACTAATCTTTACACTTCTATATGACTTCGACAATTTTTAGTCTACAAGTAAGTGAGATAATATATCTTCTCAATACTAAAGATATATGGACAACATAAATCTTTATAAATTAAAGAAATATATATATATATATATATATAATATATATATATATATATATATCAATACTTTATTAAATTATTTTTATGAAACTTAGAGTTAGAATATACTAATCACTCTCTGCTAAAAATCAAAATACTACTTATTGGCAAATAGGGATAAACTATCATGAAATCCGTCAAGCAGTACTATGAGGAATGCAGAAACACACATTTTCTACAAGACTCTATAGTTTATCTGTCAGAGACAATCTCACTTCTAAAAACAACTGTGAGATTGATCAGAACACTATTATCCTTTTAAAACAGAGATCATTAATTTAATGATAATGTTTTTTTCTATTCTAAATTAACAAATCTGTGTAATTGTTTAATGTTTTTTTAATTAAGAAAGACCATTGGTGGGGAGGAGCTATAAAGGTTTTAAATGAGAGGGGATAGTAAAACATGGGCAATAAGAAGGGGAAGGGGAAATACTGGTAAGGGAAGTTTATAATAGGAAGAGGTTTCCTAGGGCAAGGCAAAGAGTATGTAGGGGAAGGATAACTAAAGATATGTTTGAAGAAGGCCACATGGAAAATTATTTTGTTAGTTCCTCTCCTCTCCTCTCCTCTCCTCTCCTCTCCTCTCCTCTTCCCCCTCTCTCATGTACAACTGTTTCATTGGAGTTATCCATCACAAAGGATTATGCCAGGAGTCATAGTTGCTAAATAAAAAGCTTAGTAGCCTAGTGCCAGGTATAAGATTACTTCCCTCAAGTTGTATGTTAATCACCAGGAATTGATTGCAAGACACTATCTGCACTAGTTATAAATGGGGAGAAATCAAATTGTTATCGAAAAGGAAATTTCCTCCTTGCTGGCTCACTTCCACAGTACTGGAATGTTCAATGCAGGCTACCTGGGTGGAAAGCCATCAGTAGTCTTACCCAGCTGAGAACCTGGTGAACTAAAATAATGACCAATGTGGTAAGATATGCTAATGGATATAATAGTGGCAGGAATGTTGTTAGAGTAATCAGGTTATTTCTGGTTGAATCTAAGTCCTACTTTACAGGAGGAAACTGGTTCTTCTATTCTGGTTAAAAATTCATGGTCGGAAATCCCATGAGCTTCTGTGTGACCTACTAATAATTTCGCTAAATAGGCATAGTATCAAACTACCCTCTAAACCCATATCTCTGTCATTGTAAATTACTACATCTTTCATACTTCACATGAGAACATTCTTCATATAGTGAATAGATGCTTAACACAGAAATAGAACTGACAAAACTAGAGAGAGTAATTATGGAGTGTTCAACCAAAACTGGCATATGGAATCACACTTCTTGCCCAAGGTTCAGGTATCATCATAGAAGAAGCAGAATAACTGTAAGAGTGAGAGGTCAGGGAGGACCAGAGAGAAAAAGGATGTTCTGGACATGACAGAACTGTACCACTAATACACTCAGAGCAGATGTGGTTCCCTGCATAATATCAAGCTAGTCAACATAGCATGATGGACTGGCATGGGGTTCCTGAGCCATTGTTCTTAACTAAAGATCTATGGGAACTGATGGCTTCTACTATGGAAGGAAGTAGTTTCATTTAAATATGTTGCTCTCGGTAGATAGACCACGCTCCAGTGAATTGTTCCAAACCAAGAAATAAACAGAGGCGCACTTTTGAGTTGACAACTAGTTAAGTAAAGTAAAAGAAGAGCAT
This sequence comes from Mus minutoides, assembly GCA_902729485.2. Lineage (NCBI taxonomy): Eukaryota > Metazoa > Chordata > Mammalia > Rodentia > Muridae > Mus > Mus minutoides. Next base: position 904,852 of record LR753344.1, on the reverse strand, counting down.
ATGATGTTGGGGTAGGTGAAATTGTACAAATGAGCATAGGATGAATAAAGGGAGTAGTTAGAATAAATATGACCAAAATATATTATGCTAATTTCTCAGGTAAATAGAAGTAGTTTACATAACTTGCAATAAAATTTTTAAAAGAGTTATGGTCAATTAGCCTATCTACATTATCCTCATTTTAACTTTAGTCATCATGTCTCCAATTATTAATTAGATTTTATTATGACACTTCTTCAGCCAAAAGGGATTACAGTTGTAGTTGTTGGTTATAGTTTTATGTCAGTAGTATTTCCTGGGTATAATTAGTGGAGTTCATGAGATGCACAAATATATTTAGGGAAGTTTATCTGACAATGATTAAAAAATTTAAGATGCATATTTCTAATTTAATTATATATTCCACTTGTTACATCCCACCTAGAGATCTTTTAGATTACCTTCATTTTCATGTTTTTATGACATTGCTTATTAAAATTATAGAACATTAAAACATCACTTCAAATATGATTATATGAGAGAATAGTCCATTCTAAAATATATCTTTTCAGGCTAATGATTTTGAGGTGAATATTTAAGAATCATCAAGCAGAGAAGGAGCCCTGGAACCAGAGAAGTTAAGATCTTACAATGCAATTCAGATGTTATTTGGAAATCTTCATTATAAAGACATTACTTTATCTGTACCAGGAAAAATATTACAAAATCACAGGCAATTCTTATTGATGGAGAAAGAATGAGTCTTAGTATTGCGTATCATACTTTACCTGTCACACCACATCTTGTCTTCCCTATACTTCTTTTCTTTGTATTAAGTTTACTCCAGAAATACAAGCAATATTACTTTGGTATTTATTATTTGTATATAAGACATACATTTTTTTTGTAAACTTCTCTTGCCTTTTCATATATATATATATATATATATATATATATATATATATATATATATATATATATATGTGTATGTGTGTGTGTTCGCCTGTATACACGTGTGTGTGAGCATGTGTGTGTGTGTATATGTGTTTGTGTGTGTGTGTGGGGTAGGGAGAGAGAGAGAGAGAGAGAGAGAGAGAGAGAGAGAGAGAGAGAGAGGGAGAGGAAAATCTCATATTTCATCATAAAAAAAACTGTATACCTCCTTTAGAACAAGGACTTCACCAGTTAGGTTAGGCTTACTCGTCAGTGTGCACCTGGATATTCTTTCCTATATTTCTTTAACACTGGGATTATAGGTACATATCCACACACGAAGGATTTTTATATGGGTTCTGTAAATTGAGTTCAGGTCCATATGCTAATGAGACCACTTATGAATTTAATTCAACCACCAGTTCCCTCTTTTTTCATATTTATCCATCTTTTGTTTGAGAAGCCCCATGTAAGAACATAGAATAGATTATTTTAATTTTTTCTGCCCTAATACATGTTACTGCTGTATAATAATTATTTTCCTGTATCTAAAATCTCTAGCTAATCATTACTTTCATCATGCTTTTTATCATCTTAATTTATATTTCAACATTTTCTGTGCTGCAGAAAAATAGTAGACTTAGTTGTTGAAACCTTGATAATGAGTACTATTTATGTTAGTGTTTTGGTCACTTTGCCAAAGCACATTACTGAGGACTACTTTGCTAGTTGTTGGTTATAACCTTATGCCACAAACATTTCTTGGATATAATCAGTACAGAGTATTTGAAACATACATATGTTTAAGGAAATTTAACTGATAATAATAAGGAAAGGTTTTGTCAGAACTGTTGTGAAGGGTGTTTCTCCTGTTTCAAGCTTATACTCGTGTATAAAATATAAAATTTTGTCCTAATGAATAAAATATAATAAGTTTATTCTTATATAAATTATAACAGCAATATCAGATTGATTCATAACCTTGATATAAATATCACAGTGAAATGTATATCACAGAAAATATTGGTATAAGCTTTAGAAATAAAATTATTTGTTAAATATTTTATGAATGAAAACTTTGTCTATGAAATAGACATGTTAAGTAAATATTTATATATTCTCTAAGGATTCTACTAAAACTACTTGTAAGAAACATATCCTATTTCTTGAAGGTATAGATGGCTGACTGCCTGATCCTCCCCTACACATACCATTTACAACCCCTCACATAAAGCTCAAGTCCCAAAGACAGTGCCCCAGCCTAGTCTGACCACCTCTATTTGTTCTCTTAATAATCAATAGGCTTCTATCAGTATGTGACCTATCTGTACCAGCTTTCAAGTCCCTCCTATACATCAAATATCCTCACCTAACCAGAACATATTTAGCCTTCTCCAGGGACTAGCCTACTTGGTCTAATTGAGTCTACCTGGGACTCTGCTACTTATAACCACTGCATCTTCCATATCTAGCTCCAAGCTACCTGGACTAAATTGAGTCTACCTGGTCCTCTGCTACTCATACCCACTGTATCTTCCATATCTAGCTCCAAGCTCCAAGTGTGAAGCAGGAAACAGCCTGGTCACCAATTAAGTCCATGTATATATCTGACTGTATTCCACCTAAGCTATATCTAACCACTAGTCCTACGTCAACCAGTGTATCTGCTCTGTTGCCCACATCTGTTCAGTCCACATCCCAGATCACACTGCAAAAATGCAAACATAATGAAAGATTGAGACAATATCCAATGTAAATAGTATCCACCAGTTCTACAGTAATGTCTACAAATGACAATTACCTAAATGAAACCAAGGATACAAAATAAAAGCCTGAGCAACAAAGTGACACTCATGAATGGTACTAGAATCCTAGCCAAATACCTGGTGCTAGTTAAGTCCTGGTTTTTGGAAAAGATTTTTTTTTTTTTTTTTGGTTTTTCGAGACAGGGTTTCTCTGTGTAGCCCTGGCTGTCCTGGCACTCACTTTGTAGACCAGGCTGGCCTCGAACTCAGAAATCCGCCTGCCTCTGCCTCCCGAGTGCTGGGATTAAAGGCGTGCACCACCACGCCCGGCTGGAAAAGATTTTATAACCACCACTTCATTCAATCAGAACTATCTATAACTACATTCTAAATATTAATCCTTACATCTATAGATAAGTGTAGCTTTTACCTGCCCCCTTCAAGAAAATGTCTCTTGTAACAGACAAAGGCAAATACATAAAACTACAAGCAATTAAATCTAAGAGACATAAAGCCTAGTTCTCACTGATAAATCTACAGCAAAACTCCTGAACCAAAGTGTCTTAGTCAGGGTTTCTATTCCTGCACAAACATCATGACCAAGAAGCAAATTGGGGAGGAAAGGGTTTATTCAGCTTACATTTCCATACTGCTGTTCATCAAAGGAAGTCAGGACTGGAACTCAAGCAGGAGCTGATGCAGAAGCCATGGAGGGATGTTCTTTACTGGCTTGCTTCCCTTGGCTTGCTCAGCCTGCTCTCTTATAGAACCCAAGACTGCCAGCCCAGAGATGGTCCCACCCACAAGGGGCCCTTGATCACTAATTGAGAAAATGCCTCACAGCTAGATCTCATGGAGGCATTTCCCCAACTGAAACTCCTTTTTCTGTGATAATTCCAGCTGTGTCAAGTTGACACAAACCTAGCCAGTACACAAAGGTTCAGGGATCATTATAGGAGAGGAAGCCAAAAGATTTTAAGAGCCAGAGGAACAGAAAATTTGCTATGAGATTGTGACTTCTAGAAGCAATGACCATGAAGTCTTCATAACAGGGCTACTAAATACTACAGGCACAAAGACATCACTATTAGACATGCAAGCATGGAAGAGAAAAAGTTCATAAGGACTCTACTCTAGGTAAAGAACTGCAGACACCTAAGGAATGCAAAGAACTGGAGAAATAGTCTTTCTCAGGGAAAAACACACCAATAGTAATCTAATGCACCATGGCAGCCCTGAAAACAGAAACCTTGAAGTAACATTATATGAACTAAGCAAGTTATATTTATTTATTCACATATAATATGTGTAACAATTATTATAGAAAGGATTTGTTATTTATGGGACTGTTGTAGGGAAGAGTGAAATAATGTAATTATGCTGATTCCACAAAAAATATTAATAATAACTTTTCCTAATGCTCAGGAACAGAGGAAGATAACATCAATAAATTATTAATAATAGCTGAGCAACCTTTAAAAATAAGCAAAGTTGGACAACTAGAATTGAAGAATTATAATTTTTCATATTATCTATACATTTTGAGTATTTTTATCTTCTGTCATTGACAATATTAACATGTGTGATGTGTGAAACAATGGTCAGAGAAAGGAATGTGAAAATAACATGGTATTTTATGATGGTTACTCTTGATGACCAACTTGATTAAATAAATTAAGAACTACATATAGCAAATAAAGAGGTACTCATCCTAATATGTATGTGAGGATTTTCCAGCAGAGACATAATTGAGAAATATGGATGGTACTATATTGAATAAAAAAGGAAACAAGAGAATGCCATCTGGGAGATAGAAATGTTTGCCAATTCTATATTTTACAAAGAATTAATATCCAGAATGCAGAGAAATGCAGACTCAATAAATGTCAAGGAAATAATCATCAGCTGTGAGCAAACAATGTGGAGTTTCAACAGAAATCAGGAAAGTATAAAGGGACCATAGATGTGGGAGGAGGCCAGTGAGTGGAGTAACAAGATGCAATTATTTGTATTTGGAAACAGATTAACAGGCATGGGGCTCAAACAGGGGAAGGGAGAAGGACATCAACAGAAGAGGAGATAGAGGGACAACTAACACAAAAGTTGTTTAATATAGACTCAAATATATATATATATATATATATATATATATATATATATATATATATATATATATATATATATATATATATATCACAGCTCCTGCATATAGGACTCAGCAAACACTATGGAATAGGGAGCTGAAACATTGTAAGAGCCATAATACCAGGAATTCTTCCATGCAATAGTCACTGCTCCTACTGCATAAACAAGACCTGAAGAATAGCAATATCAATGAACATGTTAATATGGAAGGGGAAATTGTTCACAGGTTCCCACTCCTAGATAAAGAAATATGGTTAGCCATGACTACTGGTAGAAGAAGATTAGCTACTCCCAGGGATGAGTCCTCTTATCAGAAGACTAAAGCTAGAGACGTTTTGGATTCCTTTAGGAGAACTTAATAGACCATTCCTTTAGAAGTCTGTTAGATGAGAACACTGGTAGTAATGAATGCAGGCAAGTTCCACCTCCCAAGACTGTGGTAGAGAATAAAGTCTACAGGTTAGAAACTGGACTAGAAGTCATTCATAGATCAATTTTGGAAGGAATGGAACTACATTTTGATTGTCTTAAGAATTTTAATAAGGCATTTTTTAGTAGAATACATTTCAAAACAGAATTACCTTGAAGCTATGGAATGGCTATTGTTCATTACCCTTATTCAAGTTTATATTGAAGGAGAATAGTAACCAACATAGCAAAACTGCATAGTTTGTTGAAGAAGTTGTAGGAAATCTGATGAAGCATCTATAGTTGTTAAAAAGATTAGCAATTTTGCTCCAGCTGTATAGAAGTGTAAATACATACTGAAATAAGAATGCCTCCAAATGACAGGAATGCCATGCTTAACAACTATAGAAGTGTTTTCCCAGGTTTATAGGTTCAGAAACAACGAAAATATTATAGAAGGTTAGACTACATATTGAGTTGACAGATTAACTTAATAATGTGGTTCACATGGCTTTGCATTTTAAGCATAAAAAAATCAACCACAATTGCTTGGTTTGGGGAGCTTGCACTAATGTGCCAGAAAATTATAATGGGTAGACAATATGTGACAAGGTCTTATTGTCTGTAAGGAGTCTTTGGTGGATTTTTGCATGGGGCTTTGAAAATGAAGCCTTGCTATCAATGGAGATAACACACTCTAGCCGATACCAGTACTATGGGAATTTTAGAAGATAAAATTTAGGCATGGAGTAAGACAACTCTATAGAAGTGATATGTTTGCTTCAGGCATCATAAATGGATGCACAGAGCAGCTAACACTGTTGGAACCCAGATAAATGTACAACAGTCCCAGACTCCATCTATAGATCTACAAGTTGTTCTGTTCACATTGCTAGATTTTGGCATTGCTTTGATTCCTTTGAGTCAGGAGAGACCTTGGGAGTTGAATAGCTAAGACATGGTAACTTTTTTAAAAAGTGAAGACAATAGTGAGTTTTGAAAGTAGTACAAATGTATCTTCCACTATATTTAGGAATCTATTGCAACCAGGAATAGGATATTATGTTTTAAAGTGATGTGTTCAGATATCATGATGATACCTGGCAAAACAGCTCAATCATTACAGGCTAAGGTTCAAAAGGAAAACTTCAAGATATCAATTTGACAAGGTTCCACTTGTACTTTTTAAATTTTGATTGTCAATTGGATTATTAAATTCCTAGGTAATTAATGAGAAAAAAATTGGCATGTCTATGATGGTGATTCTAGAAATGTTTGACTAAGGATGGAAAAGGCACTTTGAATGTTGAAAGCGATACCCCATGTGATGAGATCTTACATGCAATAAAAAATAGAAAAAATAAAGGGGCACTAGAGAGATGTCTCAGTGGCTAAGAGTACTGACTATTCATCCAGAGGACTGGTGTCTAATTCCCAGCATCCACATGGCAGCTTACAACTGTCTGCAATTCTAGTTGCAGAGTACCTGACATCATCATATATTCATGTAGACAAAACATCAATGCACATAAAAATAAAAATAAAATCATGTTTAAAAGGAGGAAAAAAAGCCAAATACTGACACTCATCATTTGCTACTTCCTGGTTAGCATCAGACACAAAGCCGTGCTTTCTTTGCCATGCTGGACTGCTATCCTATGAACTGTAATCCAAAATAAACCATTAATCCTTTAAATTGCCCTTAGTCAAAATGAGTAGAGAAATGTATACATATGTTAATTTATTTTCTGCTGTAATGTTTTAATGTTGTCCTGATTAGTAATTTGTCATCTTGACACAAGCCAGAATTTTTGGAAGGAGGAATTTCAATGGAGACTATGCTTCCATCAGATTTAGTGTACACAAGTATCTAGAACATTTTCTTGATTAATGGTAATTGTGAGAATTCCCAGACAACTATAGGTTGTGACACCCGTGGGCAGGGAGTTTTGAGGTCTATATAAAAGTAGACCAAGTAAGTGATAGAGAGTAGGCCAGTAAGCAACATTCCTCCTTGGTCTCTAAGTTGCTGCCTCAATTCCTGCTTTGACTTTCCCTCATTTCTTTTGGTCATAGTGTTTATCTCAGCAACTGACAAATGGAATAGGCTGGGTAATTTATAACTAGGAAGCATTCTTAGGGTTATGATCATGGATGTTTGGAAGTTCATGGGTATGATGTCTACATTTAGTAAGAGCTTCCATGATATGTCATAAGTGAAAAGACAAGTTAGGCCTCTCAAATGCATGTCTCATAATACAGACGAAACTGAACTAAACCCATTATTTTCATTCTGAAACACCATTAATCCTTTCATAGTATTGAGAAACATATTAACAATAACATATGGAAGGACCCACTTCTTAATATTTTTACAACACAAGTCAAATTTCAACATGTGTTAGTTTTGCAGGCATGCAAGATGAAAAAAGTTACATAGTAAATGAGGATTTTACCTAGTCCTTGCTGAATCCCTGAGAGGACAAGAAAATGGACAGTAGAGTTAGAACTCCTTTGGGTGGCTTTTGAAAAGATAATGCATGCACCTAAGAAATATAGTTAATAGTGTAATAGAAGCTCTGGAATGTTACAGATGACAGGAAAGTAAATGATCAACCAAAGACACCACAGACAATGAATTAAAATACCACAGAGACAAATCATTTGGACCAAAACTGGCAAAACGAAGGCACATAAGTTCCCAAAACTAGTAGAACATACATGAAGATATTTTTATGTATATGAAGGCAGACACAGGTCTAAAAGATAAAATAATTTTCAGTATTTATTCCCATCATGCTTTGGCACTATTTCCACTTTCTAAGCTACCACTCATTCCTTACTTTATTCTGTTTCACTGTATTAGGAAATATATGACTTGGCTCATAGCTGAAAGATTGCCTTGAGTTCAAAGGAGACACTAAATTTGGACTTTCAAACAAATTTGGAACTGTTGCAACAATGGAGACTCTTTGAGAGGCTAAATTTATTTGACATTGTAAGATAGACATAAGTAGCTGTGGTTCCAGAATTTTATGACTTAAGGTGAAATATATTTAAGGGTCAAACTGAAAGGGGTTGAACATCTAGCAGCTAGTCTTTCATTATCAACTTTGCTGGATTTATTAACCCCTAGTATGATGGGGAGGCAAATATCTTCATGGGTCGGTGAGGGCATTTCCAGAGATAAGTAACTGGACGGAGACCTACTCTGAATGCGGGCAGTAATACGTTATAGACTATAGCAATAAGATATAGATTATAAGGAGAAATAAAATAAAAAGAAGTGTAGTACCTGAATTCCATGTTCTCTCTTTCCTCTGAGCCATTATATGTGCTGCTCAGCTATACCCTCTTCAAACAGACTAATATGTTCAAATGGAAAGGAAAATCAGACTTCTGATATGTGTGGTCAAAGGTAAGAATTATATCAAGAAACATGATGTTAAATAGAGGATATGATGGTGAATATTCACAGGAAAATATGTCATAGAACTTCTAGTTATAGTAACACTTTAAGCTCAATTTATTTTACAATCCCACCCACTAAAGATAAGTAAATATTCTAGGCTGATATGTTAAATTATCCATTAGTTTCCAAGGCAGTTAGATATTCCTTTGGTAAATTTTCTTTTATATAATTATTTTGTTGTTAAAGACAGACATCAGAGATTAAGTTCCCTGCTGAAAACAGTTTCCTAGAGAGTGTTTGCTGATTGTGGAAACTTCAGTGGCTTGAACTGTATAATGGTAATACAGGCTTAGAGGAGGGGTTAAACAGTCGAAGAAAGAGGGCCTAGTCAAATCTCAAATTAGAAGGATTTCACCTAAAAAGCTAAGGGATACCTCCTCTAGAAGGAAATGATGAAACATAACTAAACCCAACCCTCTCCACTTAATACATATCCTTAAGGTAGATTTATAGCACAAATTCTTATTACTAGGATAGACCCCAAAACCCCAAGCTATGAATTTGATTTAATTTATAGTGATTCCCAGAATGGTTACACTTTGGACTCCTGCTAAGGTTAATAGAAATAGTCTCTACAGGAGTTCCCTTTTATACAGGATCACAGACACTCCTCACAAATAATATTCCAAAGGAAAGAGGGAATGAACATCTCATTCAAATCAAAATAAAGCAAAACAATTCACCATGAAAAAAATGATCCTGAACAGAAACCATGAGCAAGTGCTGAGGACAGCTACCATTGTCATTAGGAAACTACAAATGTTAAAGTTAGCAGCCAGCAATTTTTAAAAAAAAATATCTATATTTTCAATAAATAACATCTGAGTATAAAATGCATATAGATATTCTTATATCTGTCTTCAGAAATCACCAACTCAAATTTTAACATATAGAAATGAAAAACACAAGAAAATTAAGAACTCAAGGCTCAGATTTCACATCAGCTTAAAGCCGTTGGATATTTTCATTCACAGAGTCTGCCATCAATCTTGATAGCTTGTCTCTCCATAAAGTGTGCTATCACTTTGCTCAAAATAAAATGATATTAATTCCTTTGTTAAAAAAAAAAACTAGCACATTAAATATTTCACATAAGATTGAGCAAATGGAATAGTTAGAGGTTTCAGCATCTCATCTCACTTCCTTACTTGTATTGAATCATAAAAAATGGAAAACAGAACAATCTTTATAAACAAATATAGATGGTGAAGGCCAAAGATAACAGTAGGTCAGGATTAGCCAGGCATAAATGCACAATGGTGAGCAACACTGATGTCTATGCTACACCTTTTGAAATGAACCAGTGTTGCTGCTACTGTAGAGAAACACTGTAGAATAATCAAGTTCATGTTCTGAAAAAAATAGAATTTTCAAAAATATACATGGGAAGCTTCTTCCCAAGTGAAGTGTTTATGCTTTCATTCCAATATGAAAATGAGTGCATAGAGCATAAGATGGTATTTTTCCTATGTAACTAAACTTTATTGAAATAAAACTGAACATTTATGTAGCATATGAAATTTTAAGCATTTCATGTATGACATCTTCTAAACTCTCACCATATTTCCAGGAAGAAGGTATTAATATCTATACTAAACAATTAATATACACCTAGAAAAGGTAGATAAATTACAAATGATATGATATAATTCCAACCACTCTTTTGAAAAATTCTAATTTTTAAGGGCATGAGATATCATACAGTTGATAAAAGGCCTCTTGAACAAGCATGTGGACTTGAGTTTGAATTCCCAGCAAACATATAAACTCCAGATCTGGTATCATACACACAGAATCCCAGCATTGATGAGGCAGGGACAAACAAATCCTTGGAGCACATTGGCCAGAAAGGCTAGCTAAATCAGTGAGTTCTAGGTTCAGTGGGAGAATCTGTCTTAAAACACGATATATATATATATATATATATATATATATATATATATATATATATATATATACAAAAAATGCACAAACATGAGAATACCCACATTAACCATCATAGAAGTGTACATATGTGCACACATAAACACATATACCAAACACACACACACACACACACACACACACACACACACACCAAAACAAAACTCCCACAGAATTCCAGCTCCTTAACATCAAAACAGTATTATTTCATATAATGCATACAAAGGCTTCATTTTTACTGAAATTAGCTGTGCTAGAAACCATGTAGAAATCCATGATTTGTGGTGCTAGTGCCTGTTATGGACAGGGAAGTTTCTTCTGCAGTGATATTGATGTCTGAAGACTCACAACTGAGAATAAGAGACATTGAAGGCTTCTGAGGCAACTCTCTAAAAAAGAAAGTCTATCTAGGAAGCCTTTGGCAAGAGTCCATTAAAACTGTGATAAAGATGCTGAATTGTGGCTCTTAGGTTTTGGTGGGGGTGGGGTGGGGTAGGGTGGGAAAAGACCCAGCTATCTTTACAGAGCTACCATAGCAGTCACTGGTTGTTTTGACCATGTCCCAAAGAGTATATGCACAAAAAAATTAAACTTTGCATATGTTTTGTGGAGAGGCACAAGAATGGGAGGGTGGACCTAGGATCAATGTGAAGCAAATGTGATCAGGGTGCATTTCATACAATTCCCAAATAACCTATAAAATATTATGTTGGAAAAAATAGTTCTTCATCTAGAGGGCTTCTATGAATCTCTCTCATTGTTTTCCCATACGTTTGGCAACTTACTAAAAAGAGTGAGAGCATATTGCTAGGTCATGTACTTTATCCTAACTATAAATTATATATAATGAACAATCACTCACATGAAGACAAAAAGAGCCCAATAAATATGATTTATGTAATATCTAAATGATTCTGTTAGCATAATGGTCAATTACAGGAAGATAAAATATAATCCAACAAAAGAGACTATTTTTTTTTACACAGAGTGAGTTACAGATGAATACATATCAGCAGCATCATGCTAGCTTTGCGTTATTTAGCTGTGCTCTCTATTCAAATTCACTTTAACTAAGGTAATTTAAAAACAACCACACTGTCCAGACTGAGGGAACTATTTTGTTTGATTCTTCTCCATGTTATTAGGACAAAGACAGAGAAATGAAAAAAAGAAAGTGTTTCACATGAACCAGAGTTCCAGTAATACCATAAGATCAGAAGAACACAGGAAAAACTAAATATGGCAAGGGAGAGATACACTTCAGAGCATCTTTCTATGGAAAGATCATATTGTTGTCAGAATTATTTAATTGAATTCTGTATGTCTAATGAGAACCTAGAGCAAGTTTTTTTGAAGTGTACAGTAAATGTATTTATGTTTGTTAAAAATATGTCTAGAAAGGAACACAAGCAAAACTAGACCCAGAGATAATGCTTCTAAACACCACTTATGGACACGGTTTTACTAAAAGTAGGCTGAACAAGTTTTTATAGCTTTGAAAATGAGACAAGAGCATTTGTGGGAAAGCCAGACTATAATTACCCTAGAGTAGGGTCTTAAGACCTAGACTCGATGAAAAAAAAAAGTTCAGGGAAAATGATATTTCTAACTGAATTATGTACATAGAGATGTCTGAGTCAAGATGTCAGAGACTCAATGTTCAAATTGAAGAAAGACAGCTGGTTGGCAGATGCGGGGAAGGGAGACAGCTCAAGTAATATGAGTTTCTTCTATGAAACGGGCTACAGAGCTCCTCTTCCTTCACACTAAGATTATTTTACATGAAAACTCCCAAATCCTCCTGTCTTTCGCGCTTGCTCTGGAGAGAAAGCATTTTTCAACCAGTCACCCTTAGAATCTAGCCTGCTAAATCTATTCAAAAGCCAGAATATATCATCAGTCCCAATTCCTATTTCTTTTCGAATATCACATTCCCTAGTCACCCAAGCAGGGCACAAGTCATTATGAACTCCTCCTTTCCCGCCCCAGTCATTTGCTAACCCGTGTAGGCCCTACTCTACACTGCATGTTTTACAACCATCTCTTTTCTAGTTCATTCTCACTATATTAGTCATGCCCTCACTATTTTTAGCTTAAGGTCCCTTGTTAAGAAGTTGGTGTTATCCCTCTCTTTAATCTTACCTTGATTCTATCTAACTAGTATCTGACAGCTGAATCAATTTTTTCTCAAAAGTAGGCTTGATGACACATCTCCCTCTTCAGAAATCATTACCTCCTACAGAATTATGCACAACTCCTATCACACTGGGATCTGACCTAAAAGTTATATTGAACATTTCATTTTTTTCTCTCACTATCACCATATGTTCAATGTTCTCTATATCTGTCAAATATATTCTCTTTAATTTTATATCCTTGAATTTTCTATCTTTATATCTTAGGAAATATTAATACCTTGTTTGGGGTATCTCTAATTTTTACCTTTTTGTCAAAGGTCATTTCAAATATTTACTTTAAGAAACTTTTATGTGTGTGATAGCTTCATTTACACTCTGTCCTAGCTTTTGAGTTTTCATATTTTCTTAAGGCTACAATATAATTCACTTTGTTTTGTTAAGTATTTGAATGTTTAGAAGAATTCACCTAATTAAATTTCAAAAGCCTGATTACAAGACTATCTCCTATTTGTCACTGATGTTCTTGAGTAACTGGTACTATGTAAAGATTCCATAAATAGAAATGAAGTTTTCCAATTGATCATGACATTTTTTTTTCACTGCGTATATGCCATCTTTGATCTTAAGCTGATATTCTGGCAAAAATATGACAAGGATAAATTTTCTATATAAATATCACCATGACAGGACCAACATGTCAATGTGCATTTCCTCCTGACAGTCAATATCAGGGTTTAATATACCCAAAGAAATAACTCATAAATATTATCTCTATGGTATGAGAAGATACATCATGTTACAAATCAACGATGTGCATAAAACTAGTATTTTATGAATGTATTTTTTAAACTTGTCATCATAAATTTCCTTCTGTCAGTCCATACTCAAAGTGTAGTACTCGTGAACAACATAGTTCCCATAAAAACTGGATTTGGGGAACAAAAATATACATCATATTTATAAATGAACATGTCCACACCTAATTCAATAAATACATACCACCTAATTCTCTAATTCAGTGGTTCACACCCTTCTTAATGCTGCAACATGTTAGCACACTTCTTAATGTAGTGACATCAACCATAAAATTATTTTCATTACTGCTTCATAACTATAATTTTGCTACTGTTTTGAATCATAGTGTAAATATGTGAGATGCAGGATATTTGATAGGCAACCCCTGTGAAGGATCATTGGCCCTCTAATGGGGTCATGAATCACAGGTTGAGAATTTCTGCTAATCCATTCAGCATCACTCTCTGGTGAAGAAACATTCAAATATATAAGCATATTGTGGTCAATTTTTATCTAAACAGCCTATATAGATGGTTCGATAGTAATTGCAAGGCTCTTTACATGAGATAAAAAGATGTATTAATTTATGAGGTAAGATACTATGAGTAGTACAATATAAATTAGTAAAGGCTGAGCATAGTAATCAGTAGTGGAGTATTTTCATCTACGAACCCCACAATTCAGGATTTAGTCATTAGTAACACACACACACACACACACACACACACACACACACAAACACACACACACACACACAGTTTCTCAGTGGAGTCCTTTGAGCTGCATATATTTTAGTGGCTAACATAGTCAAATAAATAAAGTTCTACTTTAGAACAAATATTAAACACAACAAGGAAAACAAATATAAACCTCTTGTTAATTACTAAAATGATTGAGTTAATAATACTCTATATTAATTTGATTTATAAAATGGTTTTGCAGTAAGAAGATATTGTCATGAATAATCTATGTCTTATAATCATCATCATATAGAATACCAACAATTCACAAATAATATCTTAGGTTAATTATTAGTAAAATTGTATTTTAAATTCTATTAATATATTAATGTTTAAATTATGATAGAGTCATAGAACAGGCTTTCTGAAGAAATGTACACCAAGGAAAAAACATTAAAACAAGATTAACTTTTTATATTTATACAAAATGTAAACATTCTGAACTTCTTGTGAAAGCTGTTGATTTAAAAAAAATAGGTAAATACCTTGAATATTATACTATGTTAGAAAAATGTTATTATTCTGTATAGACAGTTCAAAACATCCAAATCATCTTCTGTACACCTCACAAAAGTTGATAGATATTATAGTTAGAAAGACTTACATTTTAAAATAATAGCAAAACAGGGAAATTTTGTGCGATATGATTATAACAAATATTTTTGACAAGAATTGAAAAATTATTTATGTCAGGCACCCAGAGAGATTTCCAGAAGTAATGAGGCTAAGCTATGTAGGAGAGTTCCTTTTTGTTTTAGCCTACTTTAAATTCCAATCCACAAAACAAAAAATATAGAGAATACACACACACACACACACACACACACACACACACACACACACACACACACACACACACACACACACACACACACACACACACACACATATATATATATATATATATATATATATATATATATATATATATATATATATATATAAATCTATATGCTTCTGTCCCAATGCTAATTGGGACCCATGACCCAGCAATGGTACCCTATTATACTTCTCCATTGCCCTTTCATATTCTACTTGATTTCTGTTTCTTTTAATGATGTTTACTTGAACTTAAAACAGAAAGACTTTATTATCATTATTCTTTTAAACATTGTTATCTTACTTATACAATCCAGGTGATACTATTTTAGTCTAAGGCTTGTTGAAAGTTTAAAACATCACAAAGAATTTGGAAAGTCAATCAGCAGTGGTTTATCTTTATAGTTTACTGATGCTCACCCTTTGTCTTGTCTGAGGAAAATTAACATTAAGTTGGCCAAATACATCACTAATGGCTAGATGCAAATATACTTGCAGAATGATTCACACTCAAAAAAAAAAGTTGTGCCTTTGACCTTTTCTTCCAATTACACGTACCTGCATTTTATCCAATTTTTACTTCTACATGTTGTTAAAACCAGGGTGAGAGGCATGTGGCCCCATAACTACCACTTCTGAAACTTGAAAAAAGGTCTGTTTACTTATTTTCTCTAGTACAGCCTCGGACTAATGAGGAACAAGCCTTATTTTTTCACTTGTGACTTAATGCACAATGCCTAGGAAAGTCCTGTACCATAGTAAGGTCTCAATAAATGAAGTCAACTAAGTAAATTTATCTTGTCCTCAGGTTTAAGTTCTTATTGTGTTTCTGTCTCACAAAGTTTATTGTTATCATTTTAAAATATTTTACCACTTTCTGTCTACTCCACAAATCCTCTCATATACCTCCTCCTACTCTTCAAATTCATGTCCCTTATCACATGTATATGCATATACATATACATTCATAAATGTAACCTGTTCAGATCATATAATGATAAATATATGTATGTTTTTAGGGCTGTTTGGCACTGGATAACTAAGTGGGACAGACCAGGTCTCCTGCTGCTTTTCGTGAAGTTCTGTGTGTAAGGTTGAGGCCTTGTGGACTTTCTCCAAGTCAATTTGATGTGTCAATTGCTGGGTTTGCTTCCTTTTAAAAATTATTTCTCACTCCAAAAGTATTTTTCAATGTTATCACTATTTTACTCACATATCAGCATAACCCGTGTTCCAGTCTTCCCATATTTTTACATAATTGAAAATGTTCCTTTTTACCAAGATAACATTTCTTTTCAAAGCCCACACTGACTCTTCTTTGTTCTTCATATTATTTTATTCAATATTATCTTCTTGGTCAATCATCATTCCAATTGCTTTGTGGCTTCAGTGTCAAATTATTCTTTCATTTCAGCTTAACTATTTATTCTATTTTTCTTTTTAGAAATATTTTATGCATTTCCTAAATTTTATGCAATAATATCTTTCTATTTATTGGTCAGAATTTTAATAAAAGAATCAACTTATTATATACTCTGCAGATTATCTGGTTTCAAACTCTCCTAAGTGAATGTCAGTAAATGATATAAAATACTTCATCATTTACTCAAGTCTCAGAGTTTCCTTGGATATTGGTTTATTTCTTAGAAGCGTAGCCACTTATATTTAGATAGAGTCTGGACTGATATGCTGATACCACTCTCATGTTGTATGGCAGCAACTTTTCATACATATTTTATATATAATTTTATTACCTGTTTCATTCTGCTAGGTGTACAAAATATTTGTTTTTGAATCAATGAGAATGGCAACAAAGCATCCATTGTAATAGCCATGTTAAATACGATGATAGTCATCTAGGATTAATAGAAAAGTTTGATCAATTAATTGGTTAGGAAATGCCTCTAACTTTAACTGGTCCTCTATTAAATGGTAAATATGCATTACTATATCAATATTTTTAAACAGATTTGATTTTTATCTTTCCCACTGACTACTTCTGAAATACAAACTACATAAGTAGCATGGAAATCACATGATATACAACTGAGTTCTTCAGTTTTAAGCTTTGTCCTAATATTATATTGCTTAAATATAGATCTTTCACCATACTGGTTATATTTTGAGAAGGAACTGTGGAAAGAAGAAAGGGTTAACAGGGTGCTTACAAACTAAATATTGACAGTATGCCAGGCTACCCATTTTATAAAAACAAAAAGACATACAAGCATGCAAAAATTTAGAATACTTCAGATCCTTGGCCATGAGGATTAAATCAAGCATCAGTGATGAAATATGACCAAGGATATGACCAAGGATATGACCAAGGATATGACCAAGGATATGACCAAGGATATGACCAAGGCATGTGATGAAAGACTAAGTAAATAACAAGTAAGTGCTTCTGAAGTGACAGGCACCAAAGGTCAAAGAAGCCTGAACATGCTTTATAACTACTTTAATAACCAGAAAGGCAGAATTTTTTTAAAGAAATAAGTCATTACAAGGATACATGAAAAGGAACATTATAGAGATGTGGAAAGACCAAGACAGGAACAGGGATGAACTCAGTACACTACAGGACAACAGAGAAGAAAAGGAGGAAAGAAAGGAAATTTGAGTGAGAAACAGACATCAAGGAGCATCTAGATTTAACTGTAACTGAGGACAGTGACAATCCTACTCAACAAAGACGTTGATACTCAGTCAATACATCTCTTAGTCTATTTTGAACTACATATCTGTTGCTTCACCCTCAGAGGATGGTAATGCAGACTATGTGAGTTTTAAAAAAATCGATGTTTAAAAACAAAACAAAACAAAACAAACAAACAAACAAAAAAACAAGAGCGTTACTCTTAGTCAATTAAAAGCAAATATTTACTAATCCAATAAAGCAAGGTTATAGTGTTATCACCAAAATCCTCTTACAAATGTAAAAACCTAAAATTTGTAACTTAATATGATTAATTTCATTATGAATGACAGATTTTGTGTCTAATGTGCTATATATGTGATTGTACTTGCATGAGCATATCCATGAGTGATATTCGTACAACAAAATAAAGGTGAAAATTATGTGAAAATAAATTCATATGACTGTCATTCATTTTATTGTTAGTTCAGCCAAGAGTTTACTCATTCAACTAATAATAGGTCATTTATTCAAGCATCTAGAGATATGGATCCTGTTCAACTGTTAAAACAACTTTTTTTACTAAGCTGTACTACCTCTGCTCTTAAGATGCTTAGCCTAGAGGAACAGATAGATCACCAACAATATTAAAACATTAATGTATTTAATAAAAATTATAATAATTAGACATAGTGAGTTATGGCTTTGTGTATAAAAGTTTCTTTAATCCAGAAAAAATCCTATGACTCATATCTGATTATCAACACTCTCATTTTGTAGAGGAATATATGGAAGTTAATTGAAGTTAAATTACTTTTGCAAGGTCACACAGATAATTACCATCAGCTCAAGAGTTGTGAATTACAACCGTTTTAGACATATATAATCCTTTAGTGCTTTTGACTTTCATTTAAAGTTAGGAATACTAATCTTTTTGTCCCTTTGGATTAGAAAGTAGTCTTACAAATATCTATTCTTTTATAACTTAGGTAATATTTTAAGATAAAATAGTACAAATTTAATTGAACTTTTATCTTATTAATCTATATTAATATGGGATGGCAAGATGGCTCAATGGGTATAGGTGCTCATGGCAAAATCTGATAACCAGTATTTAATCCCCAGGTCCCACAGTGTGGAGGGAGAAAGCAGATTTCCACAAGTTGTACTCCACATGTACACCATATTATGCATTCTCATGCACCATATGTAAGGACACACACAAAATGAATAAATATGAAGTTGAATCTAGTACAGGCATATACTAATATTAAAATATATGTTGTTATTGGTACATATATTTCATATATGTAGACAAATTTATTTTCTTTTCTAATTATTTTTAAATTTTTATGTATGTGTGCATCCATGTGGAGGTCATAAATATAAATCCAGTGCTCATGGAGCCCAAAAATGAGCGTGATATTTGTTAAAACTAGAGATTTAGCCACTAGTGGACTGCCAATATGTGTGCCAAGTACTGAAGTTTGGTCCTCTGCAAGAGCAGCACATGCTCTTAAATACTGAAGCATTTCTACAGCTCCTCGTTTATTATCTTTTTATAATTTTTAAAAGTGTGTTTTAGTGTAAGGGTTTAGAACATGAAACCCCACACATGGTGGCTTGTCATGCTGTGTACTTACAGATGAAGGATATATGAAGGTATCCATAGCAAGTAGGACTTTGATCTTCTACTGTCTTTACTCCTGTCTCTCCTTTTCGCTTCACAATGTATCATACAAACTAAAACATGTCTCAAAATCACTTCGATATATATCCTTTTATTCTTTAGTGAACCAAAATACAAAAATGTCATTATTCCTGGGGATTTTTTAGTCTTCATTTCAGAAGTATATATTGTGTTAAACTTTGATTAAATACATGTGTTTTGCATTCTTTTGTATCTGTTTCTTGTAAATGTAATGTCAATAATCTTTGTCACTGAGAGGAGAAAATGATTTTTTAGTCTACATGGCAGGTACATATTATATTTCAAAACATTAATGTTATTCTGTATATATTTAAAAAAATCACAAAGCTATTCATAAAACCTCACAATGTAGAATATGAGTATGCATATGTGCATATGAGAAATTTATAATGAAAGTCAAAATAAGAATTAGAGCTATAATTAGAAGTGTTTTCCTAATGATGTAAAACACCTATAGGTGTATGTCTTAGTTACTTGTCCTATTGTGAGTAGAAAGCATGACAAACTCAACTTTTATCCAAGAAAGCACATAAGTGTGGGTTTGCTTACAGTTTCAGAAGGTTAGCTCATGGTTATCATGGCAGATAGAATGAATGCTCTCAGGCAGGTATAGTGCTAGAAAAGTAGCTTAGACATTTACATTCTGATCTGGAGAGAGAAAGAGGGGGAGAGAGAGAGAGAGAGAGAGAGAGAGAGAGAGAGAGAGGAACAGAGAGACAGAAAAGGCAGAAAGATGGTGAGACAGAGAGGACAGGGGCAGAGCAAGAGAAAGAAAGACAGACAGAGCCTGGCTTGGCCATTTGAAACCTCAAAGCCCACCTCCAGTTTCACACTTCCTCCAACAAGGTGATGCACCTCCTAATACTTTCCAAATAATCAACAACTGGGAACCAAACATACAAATATGTGAGCCTACAGGAGATATTCCTATTCAAATAACCACACTATTACACATACTACTACATATGTCCAAGTTCATATACCTTTAAATATATATGAATCAATGATACTATAGTTTTGTATAACGTTTTAATATGTTCTGGTTTTTAGGAACTTTAACTATCTTCTTAAGAGATTTTGCTTAGACAGGGCAGTGGTGGCACACACCTTTAATCCCAGCACTTGGAGGCAGAGGCAGGCAGACTTGGCAGGCAGATTTCTGAGTTCAAGGCCAGCCTGGTCTACAAACTGAGTTCCAGGACAGCCAGGGCTATACAGAGAAACCCTGTCTTGAAAAACCATATATATATATATATATTTTTCTCCTCTGTATATATATATATATATATATATATATATATATATATATATATATATATATATATATATAGAGAGAGAGAGAGAGAGAGAGAGAGATTTTGCTTTTATTTGTATTTTTGCCTACATGTATGTCTATATACCACTTTTGTTCCTGGTGCCTTAGAAGGCCAGAAAAGAGTGTCAAAGTCCCTGGAATTACAGGTAGAGATAAATGTGAGGTGTTATATGGGTTCTAATATCAAACTTGTGTCTTTTGGCAAATCATCCTGCATTCAGTCATCTCTCTGAAGCTTATGTCAGATATTTTCTTCAGCAAGAAGAAATGGAACTGATATAAAAAAAAAATGTACCATGTACTGAGGTTGTTAGTGTGATAAATTTGACTATGTTGTTCTTAAGTCTCCATAACTAGATTGCAACAGGAATGTGGAATAGCTTTGACCTGGACAAGCCCAGAGATGCTGTAAGCAGAGGTTAATGGGCCATTCATATAGGATTTCAGAAAGCAATGATAAGAGAAATGTAGGCCATGAAGGCCCAGCTAGTGTGTTATTAGAGAGAAATAATGACTATCTGAACAGGGCTAGAAGGTATTTGGGTGATATTTTGGTAAAAACCAATGCGGCTGTATTCTGCCTATGTCTTATAACTTCAGTGAAGCTGAATACTGTAGCTATGAAATGATTTGCTTAGTGGAAAATAATTTTCAAGGTAAACTAGCATTCAGTCAGTAGCACATTTAATACTTGCCACTTTTACCACATCTACAGTGAAAATGAACAATAAGCAGGGCAGAAGGATGTGAAGTGTGCAGTTTCTTGGGAGAATATATTTTCAACAAGCTCAAACTTACAAATAAAATATATATCGGAATAGAGGCTGCAAGTTTTAAAGAAAAATATACTGCTTTACATAGTGACTACAAGATTGTTTCTCTGAAGGTAAGAAGCCAACCATGGTAAAAATGCAAGTTCATTTGAAAAGAGAGAGACTAAACTCAGAATGCCAAAGAGATTCCCAATATTTGGAAGGGAACTGCCTAAGAATATGTTTCACCATGGTTATCATACAAAGATGGTTACAGCTTTGGATTAAAGGAATCGACTCCACATTGAGCTGGCAAGAGAACTTAGTGTCATCATTCACATGGAGCCATATAGTCATTAAAGATCTAAGAGTGCTCACAGACTCTTGTCCCACAGATTCAGAGAGCTTCTGAGGCTAGGCAATCTTTGGCCAGGTGTTGAGCATCTGCATTCATGAAAGGATAAATGCTACTGAATAAAGCTGTAAAGGTGGAAGTTAAGTTGTGATGGAGATCCCAAGATTTTAGAGATGAGAGAACCATGGAATAATCAGGAAGGAAAGATTCTGGAACCACATTAGAACTGAAGTAAGATAAAAGTGTGAGTTACAAACACTTAAATGAAGTTTTCAAAGAGAAGAGTAACCATCTGTGTTAGTTGATTTTATTATTGCTGTAATAAAACACTTTGACAATAGCAATATCAAGAATAAAGGGCTTATGTCAACATCCAGTTCTAGAGTACAAGTCATCATTCTAGGAAAGGTGTAGTGGAAAAAGCTTAGAGCCTGATGACATTGTATCCAGAGTCAGGAAAGAGAGGCAAATGAATCCTTAAGCTCAGTAGCTTTTTTCCTTTTGAAGCAGTCAAGAGCTGCATGCTAAACAACGGTGCTACCTACCTTTAAGTTAAGTTATTTAAATCCCATTTTCCCTAATGTAGATAATCTCTCATAAGCATGCCTGAGGCTTATCTCCTAGGTGACTCTAGATGATGTCAAGATGGCAATCAAAATAAAAAGTCATAGTGTCTATCTGCTTGAATTCATTGCAGACTTTCAGACATTAAGTGGTTTAAGAAAGTGAAGAAGTAGCCAGAAGAGAAGGCTCAGCACCTAAGGGTACCAGCTCTTCTTCAAGAGGACCTGGGTTTAATTCTTGTCAGCTATATCGTGCATGGCTCAGGACTGTCTGTAACTCCAGTTTGAGAGAGTTCCAGTTCCAACATCTTACAGATATACATTCAGGCAAAACACCAATGCACATGAAGTTAAAAATAAATAAATTATAAAAAGAAACTAAAGAGGGAATATTTTATGCAGATGTTTCTGTTTCCTTATAAAATAATTGTGGGTTCTCACTCATCACCCCCTACAGGAAAAGGAAATTTCTATGAGCCCCTTTGGAATTGATTGAATGTGTTCTTTGTAGGTAAAGAAATCAAGCTTCAAACAAAACAACAACAACCACACAAAAACAGAACAAAAAATAATTGCTGCACTATAGCACAATATAGATGAAACTGTGCTTCAAAATGTGAACTATAAAATGATGTGTGTGTGCTCTCAGTGCAATGAATGTCTAAAAATTAATTTCCCCAGAATATCCCTATGTATGTCTTGCTTCAAATTATGTGACTATATTAACAGTTAGAATCGGGGTTTTGGATGCTAACTTTTTGACATTCAATATTCATGACTTAGAATGGCCATTGTCATAGTTAGCTTTATAGAGTAACACAACCAGGGTCACCAGGGCAGAGCCAACCTCCATTAAGGAATTGCCTGGATTACATTGGTCTATGGTCATATCAGTGACACCAGTTTTTAAATTGCTGTTTTGTAATGGTAGCCATCTGTCATGGATAGCCCAGGTACAGTTTGTATTTTGATGCTAATTCAGCTTCTGCGAGGGGCTGCCTGTGACAGTAATGAATCACCTACTCAGGACTTCGTATGACCCTTATAATGAATAAAGAAACCAATCACTGGGTGAGTAGGCGGGACTTCCGGGTTGGAGGGAGGAAGAGAAGAGGCAGAAGAGAGAAATAAGCTCTTGGATTGGTTCAGTGGGAGGACAAGATGTAGCTACAAGTGGTCCCCGGTTTAGATGGCAAATTGGCTAGGATTTAGATTTAATGTGGTTTACAAAATTAGGATTTTAAGGTTTTTTTTTCTGTGATTGTAATATTATATTGTTTATACAGGATGATCACATTTTTGAAACTGCAAGAAGGTACACAAAGCTTGTGAAACTACTTTTTAAATTACATGTTATAACTAATTTAAAATGAAAAATTAAAAATACTTACCAAGACTTACAAATTGATTATCATAATCATCTTAGTTATTTACCACGCAACATACTATTGAACTTTTTATTAGATATTTTCTTTATTTACATTTCAAATTTTATCCCTTTTCCTCATTTCCGCTCCAGAAACGCCCTATCCCATCCCCCTTACCCCTGCTCACTAACCCAGGCACTCCCACTTCCCTGTCTTGGCATTCCCCTACACTGGGGCATGGAGTCTTCACAAAACCAAGGACCCCTCCTCCCATTGATGTCAGACAAGGCCATCCTCTGCTACATATGCAGCTGAAGCCTTGAGTCCCTCCTTATGAATTCTTTGGTTGGTGGTTTTAGTCCCTGGGAGCTCTGGGGGTGTAGTTGTTGCACCCAGCAATTGAGTTATCATTGATTCTGAACTAAGCTTGTGTGGTGTTTTGCTTCATGAGGTGGCTCAACTGAGTTTCAGAGAGAAAGGTCTGGTGGCAAAGTATGGGTTTGCAAAAAGTATGCCCCAAAAAGCCACAGGCATTTTGAAGTGCTGGGTTGGCATGGTAGTGACCCATCAGTGGGAACTTAGTGAGCTGGGTGGAGAGATTTCGGAGCATGAGTCAGAGAGCCTCCCTAATATGAGAATAGGCTGCCCATGCCTGCTAGGGCCTGGCCAGTCAGCTCACCAGGGCCAGCTGGCCTAGTGTGAATTGTACTTTTCCTTTTTTTATTGGATATTTTTTTTAATTTACATTTCAAATATTTACCCCTTTCAAGGTCTCCACTTTGGAAACCCCCTATCCCATCCCCCGCCCCCTGCTTCTATGAGGGTTCCTCCCCACCTACCCACACATTCCTGTCTTCACACCTTGGCATTCCCCTACACTGGGGCTTTAAACCCCACAGGCCCAAAGGCTTCTCTCTCTTCCCACTGATGCCAACAAGGCCATCCTCTGCCACATATGCGGCCTGATCCATGGGTCTCTCCATGTATACTCTTTTGTTGGTGGTCCAGTACCCAGGAGCTCTGGTGGGGATATTTCCCACAACAGCTATCCTTTAAACACTTCTTTGCAATAAACTGTTTTACGTTTTTACAGTTAATTTCTTTCAGTTGGTTGAGTTCTTATAGGCACTTAGCTAAGGACTGGAGAATATATCCACACCTAGTCACTTCAAAACTATGCAAAATTCACAATGATTTTACAGGTAGCAGGAGGAGGGAAAATACTAACTTGCTCTGTTATTTAAAATTTCCTGTGTATGTACCCATATGCATATACATGGATGTGTGTGTGTGTGTGTGTGTGTGTGTGTGTGTGTGTGTGTGCGCGTGTGTATGTGTTATATGTGTATGTATGGGGGGGACAGTGGTGATAGAAATCAATTAAAGTTGTCATTACTCATGAGCTTTCTGCCTTATTTTCAGGAAGGATCTCTCACTAGGACCTGGCCCTTGATGATTCCTTTTGTCTCCACTCCTGTTGCAGCAACAATAAGTTGAAAATGCAATGCCATAAATTAATAATAATTAAACATCCTTTATGTGATATGATAATGAAAAATCAAGATCATAAGCATGATTTCCTTAAATTTTTACTTTTAGTGAAAAGAGTTTTTTTTTTTTCATCATAAATATATCCTGACCATGGTGTTCCCTCCCTCTACACCTCTAAGTTCTTCCCCATTTCCCTTTGTATACAGACTTACTCACTTTCTGTCTCTCAATAGGAAACAAACAGGCTTCTAAGGGGTTATAAAGTTTGGAGCTAAGACGAAAGGATGGAGTATCCAGAGACTACCCCACCAGGGGGGATCTATACATAATCAGTCACCAAACCCAGACACTACTGCATATGCCAGCAAGAGTTTGCTGAAAGGACCCTGATAGAATTGTCTCATATGAGGCTATGCCAGTGCCTGGCAAATCCAGAAGTGGATGCTCACAGTCATCTATATGATAGAACACAGGGCCCCCAATGGAGAAGCTAGAGAAAGTACCCAGAAGCTGAAGGGGTCTGCAACCATATGAAAGGAACAACAATATGAACTAAGCAGAACCCCCAGAGCTTGTGTCTCTATCTGCATATGTAGCAGAAGATGGCCTAGTCGGCCATCATTGGGAAGAGAGGCCCCTTGGTATTGAAAACTTTATATGCCCCAATACAGGGGAATCCCAGGGCCAAGGAGTGGGAGTGGGATGGTAGGGGAGAAGTGCGGGGGAAGTGTATATGTAACTTTCAGGATAGCATTTGAAATGTAAAATAAGAAAATATCTAATAAAAAAGAAAAAAAAGAAGATAAAACAAAATAAAACACAATAAGATAAAAACAAATCCTAAAAATTTGTTGCTGGAAGACAAACAAACAAACAAAAAAAAAATGAAAAAGAGCCCAGGAGGCAGCACAAGAATCAAACTTTCTTATAAACATAAAAACACTAAACTGAGGAAACTCCAGGTTGATTTCCAGAGTAGTTGTACCAGTTTGCAATCCCACCAGCAATGGAGGAGTGTTCCCCTTTCTCTACATCCTTGCCTGAAGACCCAGGTCTACCACTGTTGAACATATACCCTCAAAATGCCCCATCATACCACAGGGACACATACTCTACTATATTCTTAGTGGCCTTATCTGTGCCAGAAGCTGGAAACAACCCAGATGTCCCACAACAGAAGAAAAGATACAGAAAATGTGGTTCATTTACACAATGGAATACTATTCAGCTATTAAGAATAAGGGAATGATTTTTGCAGCCATATTGGTGGAACTAGAAATTATCATCCTGAGTAAGGTAACTCGGAGCCAAAAGTACATGCATGGTATACACTCACTAATAAGTGCATATCAGCCTATATATATATATATATATATATATATATATATATATATATATATATATATATATATATATATATATATATATATATATATATATATATATATATATATACAGAGAATACCTAGGATATAATCCACAGGACTCAAGAAGATTAACGAGCCAAAGGCCCCAAATGAGGATGCTTCAGTACCACTTGGGAGGGAAAAGAAAACAATCACAGGAGGCAGAGGGAGGGAGGGACCTATGTGGGAGAGGGGAGCAGGAGGAGAAAAGGAGAACATGGTCAGGAATAATGGGCAGGAGAGAAGCCCTGGGGGCCAGAATAATGAATGGAAATATACAACCTTGGGGGATGAGAGGTGGTGGGGGAGGCTATAGAAAGTACCAGAGAGCTAGGAGATAAGAGACTCTCAGGACTCAAAAGAAGGTGTCTTAGATGAAATGCCTTACAGTGGGGAGAGGGAACTTGCAGAGTCCACTTCCAGTAGAAAGACAGGGCATCAAATGGAGGGATGACAGGGCCATCTCATAGTCAAAAACTCTGACCAAGAATTCTTCCCATCTAAAATAACTGCAATGAGAAAAGTGGAGAAGAGACTGAGGTCCAGTGACCAGCCCAACTTAGGATACATCTCAAGGGGGATGATGCCATGGTACGCTTACAGACAGGATCCAAGAACTGCTACCCTCTGAGAGGCCTAACAACCAGCTCACTGAGACAGAGGCAGATACTCACACAGATCCATTAAAACCAGCTCACTGAGACAGAGGCAGATACTCACACAGATCCATTAAAACCAGCTCACTGAGACAGAGGCAGATACTTACACAGATCCATTAACATAAAGTCAGGGACCCCATAGGAAGACCAGCAGTCACAACCCTGACCTCTGAGATCTCTCAGACACTGAGCCACCAACCAGGTAACATACAAGAGCTGGTTTGAGGCCCTTGATACTATACAGCAGAGGATTCCCTGGTCTGGCCTCAGTGGGAGGAGAGGCACCTAACCCTTGAGCAAGCTGAGGCCTCAGGGAGTGGGGAGGCCTGGCATAATGGGAAGGGGAAGGACATCCTCTTGGAGATGGGGAAGGAGGAATTGGATGAGGAACTGTGGGAGGGCAGACCTGGAGGGAGGTAATGATTAGACTGTAAAAAATAAAGGTAGTAAAACAAAAGCACTAAACTGGGAACTAAACTAGAAACTATACTATATACTCAGAGGAGCTGGGACAGGCTCATGAATGTCTAGTTCTTGCTTCTCTAGTCTCTGTGATTTCATATGAGCTTTGATCACGTTGATTTAGAGGGCCTTGTCTTCCTGGTGTATTTTAATCCCACTGGATCTGATACTCAGCCTCCTCTTCAGAAGGTTATCCAGAGCCCTAAAGAGGATTTGATAGAGTCAACTCCTTTAGTGCTAAGTGTTCCATTGGAGAGGAATTTTAATTGAGCAACATGACTTCTCTGTTAAGGGATCACATTCAATGACTTTCTAGGTCTATGTGGATTAATTACAGTATGATCTGCCTGGAATACAGACTCAACCTTAGTAAACACCTTTCATCCCTAATAATGAAGGTAAGGTTAGTGTGTATAAGGAAGCACCCATGTTTGAGAGTGATGTCTATTTGAGTGATGTCTATTTGACAAGGTAACAAAAGAAAAAGATTTGACAGAATAGACTATGTCCAACACACATGAGAACAGATCAGAAAAGAAGGGCAACTTTGGGGGCAGAAGGGAGAGAGGGAGAGAGGGAGAGAGGGAGGGAGAGAAAGTATTGTGTGCGGGACACAGTGGGAACCCAAAAGAATCTCAATTGAATCAGTCTGCTTGGAAAATTAGATTGTATGGAGCTTAGAAGCTTCCAGGCCTAGGCCTAAGGAAAGAACAGAAATAAATGCACCCTGAGCTCAGACCAAGCCAGGTATTCAAACAGCTTGAGTGTGGCTCTCATCTCACTTCTGAGGAAATAAAAGCAACATTTACATTACAAGGTCTTTCATTCTCTGCATAATGTCTTGCTGTGGGTCACTGCATTTGTTTCCATCTGCTGTAGAAAGTTTCTCTGAGGATGGCTGAGCAAAGCACTGATCTATGAGTAAACCAGAATGTCATTAGGAGTCATTTTATTGCCAGTATTTTGTTACAACAGTGGTATTTGATTTACCCTAGAATCCTGGTCTATCTTGTCTCTGGTTCTTTGTCAGAAAAGCAGTGTCAGGTCTGGGTTCCACATAGTAGAGTGGATCTTATTTCAAATCAGATATTGGTTGGTGATTTCCCACAAGCTTCCTGTGATAATTATCCTAGCGCATTCTGCAAGCAGGATACCATTGTCAATCCAAGGGTTTCCATCTGGCTTAGTGATTATGTTTCTCGCTCATAGCTTGTAGAGTACCTTCCTGTGTCAAAGACTCTATTATGAATAAGAAATATATGTCCTCCCATGAAAGACTAAGAGTAATAACTATATGAAAGGGAACCAATAAAGTAAACACAGATCCTGTTATTTTTATTATTTTTGAGACTGTAATACAATTCTATTTTTCCTTCCCTTTCCTCTCTCCAAATTCTCCTATATACCAGTCTACACTGTCTTTCAAATACATGAAATATTTTTTACATTACTTGTTGTTACATTAGCCCTACATCCACAACATTCTTATTTCTATAACTACACCTGCTCAGTCTGTGTAAGGTTAGTTGTGTTTAAATTTAAGGGCTAACCATTTGGTATTGGACAACCAATTAGTGTTCTCTTCCTTAGGGATCACACTTTGTCCTGTTCTCAGTATTCCAGAGTGGTCTAGAGTCCTAGTTCTTTTTTTTTTTTTTTTTTTTTTTTGAGACAGGGTTTCTCTGTATAGCCCTGGCTGTCCTGGAACTCACTTTGTAGACCAGGCTGGCCTCGAACTCAGAAATCCGCCTGCCTCTGCCTCCCGAGTGCTGGGATTAAAGGTGTGCACCACCACGCCCGGCTAAGTCCTAGTTCTTTATAGAGAACAGAGACCTCCTGGGCTTCTTTTGCCCACTTCTTACCTCTAGCTCCATCCATTTTAGCATGTGTATTGTTGTCTTTGATCAATTCATATGTAGGCAGTCTGTGGTGTAGATTCTGAAATTTGTAGGAAATGAAAAAATACCCTGCTCATCTGGGTTTTGAATCTATCTGCACCTAGGCATAACAGTTGTATTATCTATATATCCATTGGAACTGGGCTCCACCATTCTGCATTTTGTTTAAATGTGGAAAATCACTATATAGTTTATTTTATTTCACAAAATAATTGGAAAATTAAAGGGTGTGATGGTTTGTATATGCTTGGGCTGGAAAGTGGCACTATTATGAAGTGTGGCCTTGTTGAAGTAGGTGTGTCACTGTGGATGTGGGCTTTAATACCCTAGTGCTAGCTGCCTGGAACGTAGAATTCTGCTAGCAACCTTCAGATGAAGATGTAGAACTCTCAGCTTCTCCTACATCATGGCTGCTTGGATTCTGCTATGTTTCCAACTCGATGATAATGGTCTGAACCTCTGAACCTGTAAGCCAGCGCCAATTAAATGCTGTCCTTTTAAGAGTTGCCTTGGTTATGGTAACCCTAACTCAGACAAAGGAATTCTTGTATGTTTATAAGAATGAAGTTTTCTAACAGGAAATATTATCTGGACAGTTAGAGCATCAGAAAACATTACTTATCAATACATATTTAAAATTGATTTATCCTATATGTTTTTTAATCATGGTCTAAGTTGTCCTTTCTGCTTGCCTACAAATATCTTTGTATAATTGACATAGATTCCTTTTCTAAGACCCTGTCTCTAAAGTGAACATATAGCATGGTTACCCAATAAAATATATAGTGATGTCCTATAGGACTCTATGTCATTATTGATTTAAGCTCAAAGAGTGGTTAAGTCAAGGGGAAGGTGGGAGGGCAGGGATGAGAAGGAAACATGGGGAAGGCTATTGGACATTAAAGGATTGAGAAAGTTATGGTGTAAAACTACATGAGTTTCCTAATATATAAGCATATATAAAATTTTTTGTTTGTTTGTTTCTTGAGACAGGGTTTCTCCATATAGCTTTGGCTGTCCTGGAACTCACTCTGTAGACCAGGCTGGCCTCGAACTCAGAATTCTGCCTGCCTCTGCCTCCCAAGTGCTGGGATTAAAGGCATGCACCACCACTGCCTGGCATATATATATATATATATATATATATATATATATATATATATATATATATTAAAGAAACCATATAGTTTGGACATCAATGGCAAAACTTATCATAGGATAATAAATAGAAAGCCCAGTGGCATGGATCAGTTACTTTGTTTATAGTTGTTGTCCACTGAAATCCTATAGACTACCCCTTCAACACATTACATGCTATTGCCATTATAATATGTTACTATCTAGGACTTGATGGTAAGGCCCTATTGTTAACAAACATCATGTACTTGAGTCATCAAACAGAGAAAAATGAATCTGGTATTGACTTGGAAGTCTCATCTTTACTGACTAGCTTTACATAGTGCTCAAAATTCCTATGCATGCTATTGGGGAATAAAAATAATCATCATTAGTCTTTATTAGATGTGCACCCCAAGAACTATAATAATAACCAACCTGATATGGTATGCCTGCTGATGCAATAATAGCATGACTGTTAAGGGAGTAATCAAGCACCAAGGTCAGATAGTGCATATGCCTTTGAGCAGAACCTACTACTATCATCTTGCTAAGTGTCATAGGAGTACATTGCCTCCTGAAGACTTATCATTGCACCCATAGATTAATGCAGCTCTCAATATTAATCAGTAAAGCTTCTATTAGTGGTACATAAAAATTAAATCATAGATCCTTAACTAGTAAACACGCAGAGAATAAGAGATAGTTGAGTGTTCAGTCCTAAATACCATATGATATTAAATACCATTTGATATCCTAAGTTTCATCCTTACTGGCTAGCTTTCTTAGTGCTATTTAAGCCCTATATCATATGATCCCTTCCAGGGTCCCAGGGATTATTACAGAAAAGGAAGAAAACATAGAGTAAGAGATATAGGGAGTGAATGACTATAATAAGAACAGATTTTTTTTTTCCTTGACACAACTGGGCAGTTGAACATATACCAACAGTTTTTGTGATCAAGATCGAGCCAGACAAAATCGCACCATGTACAGGGAAGGTCAGTCAGGACGTCCCACCCCTGGTTGAAGAGTTATTGTTAGTTGATACTTTGTGAGAAAAGAGTTTTCTCCAGAGATGTGACCTCAGAAAGGCTCCTCATATTCCAGTGAATTGTTCTATTCTTGTGACCATACAGGCACTGCTAAGTGGATACAGTTGTCGGTGGAGGGGCAAGGTGGTAAGAAGGTTGTCAGAGGTTGAAGAATGATTTGAGGAGATAAGAGAGAATAAGATAATGAACTTGATTCAAGAAATTCTATGAAATCATAAATCAATAAAAAGTTCCTATAATATTAATTCTATTTTAATTTTCTGATGTACTTCTTATAGGCTAGTCAAGTAAACACTTCTTAAAAGTCCCTGTGCATTAGGGAGTTGAAGTATAAATAGTTAATTATCACTGCATATATATTGGTCCAAAAATAGGGAAAAAAGAAACTTATGAATGTTCAGAAGAAAGGAAGTACACACACACACACACACACACACACACACACACACACATATATATATATATATATATATATATATATATATATATATATATA
>LR753344.1:845172-872374 GCA_902729485.2 Mus minutoides | reverse complement strand
TGTTTTTGGTTTTTCGAGACAGGGTTTCTCTGTGTAGCCCTGGCTGTCCTGTAATTCGCTTTGTAGATCAGGCTGGCCTTGAACTTAGAAATCTGCCTTCCTCTGCCTCCCAAGTGCTGGGATTAAAGTCATGAGCAACCACTGCCTGGGTCTCCCTTATTTCTAAATACTTGATACATATATACAAATAAATATGACCACATTAACCCATTTTTCAGTTTCTCCCAGTTTCCCACCAATATATCATCCTCCCAACTTCATGAATTTAGTTTTCATATCACACTAAGTCATGTTAATATTACACAGATATTTATTGGTATAGAGCCATCGGCATTTTGAATGTGTATATGCCAACTTTTATGGAGAAAGAATAGAAAATTTGTCAGATATTTTAATCAAAGAAAACCAAAAAGTAGGTATAAGATGAATGCCAGATGCACTAATTATTTTTTAATGCAAGTGGAACAACAATATGCAAAAGAAAACATAATATAATAAAACATTTATTAATGAACTTAACAGAGTTGCCCTATAACAAGGCTATAATGGCTTTACTAGATACCACCAGAAAACAAAAAGATGAGATTTAGAAATGTGTTACCTTCTTTGGAATTGAAGGCAACCAAGATTACATAACCCATCAAAATTTACAAGTTATTGTCATGGTTAACTTCCAGAACTTGATATCAAGACCTTATCATTGAAGACACTATATACTTGAGTCATAAAATACATAGGTATTAAGCTAGTACTCAAAAGGAAGCTTCATCCATACTGGCTAGCTTTCATACTGCAGGAGTATGCTATGCATACTTCTATAATCATCGCTCTTATCCAGCTCTGAACCCTAGAAGCTACAAAAATGATTGCCATGCACATTGGTATAACAATAGCATGAATGATATGTGAGTACCCAACTACTTTCTAATTGAATCTAAGGCCTGCTCCAGGAACTGAAACCGATTAAGTAGCACCATTACTTGGCCCAAGAACTTATGGCCAGAAAAGTCATAGGCCCCAGGGGAAAACCTAGTACACTACAACTCTGGTACTGGATCACAATAATAAACTTACTTTTTATGACTGATTATTATAACATAGATTAGTGCATCAGTCAACCACTCATTGGGTAAATTTTTGCAGTAGACAGAAATTAACACAGAAAATCACTACTAGTAAAGGTACAGAGAAAAACTGACAGTGGAATGCACAGCCCAAAATGTTACTTCTCTATCATTCCCAAGGGCCAGGTATCATGGCAGAAGCAGCAATAGAAAGATTGATCATAAGAACCAAGTTTCTGGGCAAATATCCACTTATCTTTGAGTACATATCATGTGAGTACCCCCTGAAGCTCGTGTCTCTAGCTGCATATGTAGCAGAAGATGGCCTAGTCGGCCATCATTGGGAAGAGCGGCCCCTTGGTCTTGTGAACTTTATATGCCCCAGTACATGGGAATGCCAGGGCCAAGAAGTAGGAGTGGGTTGGTAGGAGAGCAGGGGGTGGGGGGAGGGTATAGGGGACTTTCAAGATAGCATTTGAAATGTAAATGAAGAAAATACATAATAAAAAATTGGGTAAAGAAAAAAAAAAGAACCATAGGTGGTAGACAAAAAATGAAATTGTTTCCTGGACACAAGTAGGCAAAATTCATCACATAAATTCACAGTAGTTGAACTACCATTCACAACATGCATGCTCAGGCCAGAAACAAAACAAAACAAAACAAAAAACAAACAAACAAACAAACAAACAAACAAAAACTATAATTCTGAGTGGTGATTGGAATAAGGTTTCTCTTGTATCTGAGCTATTGGCAGTTGATAACTACTGAAAAAGGTAGAGTCATTTTTCTTTATAGTGTGACCTCCAGTGGGCCTACAATGATCCTGTGGATGGACATGTACTCAAGAGTATATTGGCAACATAAACTTTATTTGATATGTTTTTTAAAAGAGAGAAAACAAAATTGGACATGTAGGGAAGTGAGGTAGATCTGGGATGAGTGGAGAGGAAGAATATGTATGCATTCTCTGGAATTCTCAAAGAATTAATTACAATGATAAAAAAAAAAGAGAAATCACAATAAAGTATCCTAACTGAAGTGTCTTTCAAAATAGAACTGAGAATGAACATGTTACTCATTCCTTTTGTATATGGCTAATCATGTATATGGCTAATCATTAGGGCCTCATAATCATCCAAAGGTTAAATTGTTGTGATCTACTTCATGCTGAGCAATCCTCAATATTAGCATTAACATTATTGTTGCTTACTTAAAGGACATTAAACATTCTTTTTCTTATAAAATGAAGAATTAAATAGTTTTCTGACTAAATCTAAAATCTACACAATCTTCCAAAATAAAAATATTGACCTTAAGTATGGTGAAATTTCTGAAGTATTAGTTTGAAGTGATGCATTTAAGGCTACAAAATAACTGGCTATAAAAGCAAATAATTTTGAAGAGGATTTAGAGAACTAAGGATAATAGAAGACTAAGTTCAATGCAATGTTTTGGTGTCTGTGGGAACCCCACTGGAAAACTACTCCAAAAGAAATAAAACATATTAAGCATTGGGCTTTTTATTTGCTATTGTCAGCTGTCTAGAGAAGCATTGGCCCTCCCCCAATTACAGGGTCACTCTGTGAGAATTTTTTTTTAATATTTGTATGTATATATTTGGGGAAGATTCTCGAATAGTCAGTTTCCATTTAGCTGTTTCAGAAATCTTTAGTGTTAGGTATCCCTTTACATATGTCTACCTCAATACCACCTTCATATTTTCTAACTCAAGTCTTCTTCACTATTGTTCCTCTTTCCCCCTTCATATGATCTGTATACCATCGCTTCTTTTTTAATCTTCCACATTGACCCCTTTTTAGTTTTCTGACTACTATGGATACTTCAATTGAATCACACATATGTAAAGATTCAAACCTAGGAAAAACAAATAACATTTGCCTTTCTGAATCTGAGTTATTTCATTCAAAATGATTATTTCCAGTTCCATCCATTTACTTTTTTCTTAACAGTTGAATACTATTCCATTAAAAATGCACTGCATTTCCAATATCTATTCATTACTTGGTGAATATATAGCTGTGTCCATTTCCTGGTTATTGTGACTAAAGCAGCAATAAATTGGATGCCCAAATAATCTCTATAGTAGGATATATACTTTTATATAAAGTCAACAGTGGTATAGCTAGATCATGTGATATGTCTAATTCTACCTTTTGTGAGGATCCTGCATTAGTTTCTTCTTCCACCTACAGTGGGTTACTGGTTTGCAACATTCATTTGTCATCATTTGTTATCTTGATATTACCCATTCTGTCTATAGTAGAATGATATCTAAAAGTATTTTAAGTTTATTTTATATGGTACTATATTTTTAGAACATTGTAGTCAAGAATCAAAGTAGCTTTGCAATTAAATTTTGACATCATGACTCAAATGACATGATACCATCAAAACACATTAATAAGTGAATATTGTAATAAATGGTAATAGTCATTGAGCGTTGTGTTGAACTTATATTATTCTTAATGTCCTCTTTTTATTGCCAATAAGAAATATATGTAGTAAAAATTAATGAGATATTTAGAAAGTTCTACTTAAATTTATATGTAAAAATTCATATTTATAAAACATCATGTGTATACCTTTGCATGCTTTTGTATATCAATATATATATGCATATATAGTATATGTGGATATATGTATAAATGGCATAAACATTGGAAAAACAATACAAAATTAAACTGCCTTGTTATCCCTCTTAAATGCAGATGCTATTTTTATCACTGACCATAGAAGATAACAAAATGCTAAAAAGGATTTCTTTAAAAATAAGTGGAATGTGAAAATAGTTGTTGCTCTATAATGATGAATATTTCCCTGAAAATATTTTTTAAGTGGGAAAATTCTTGAACATGTTTTACTGGCTCTTTGAAAGTTTTATCTTTGCATATTTTGCCACCAAATTTAGAAAAAGTGAGCAGCATAACATTATCACTTATGGTATCACAGTTATTCCTGTCATATTATGATTAGCCCTGATTGAAATGACATTTCCAACATGTACCAAAATTGTGAAAATGGTAATTACATTCTACATTTGCATAAGGTTATTCTTTTAGCTTACCAATTTGTTATAAAAGTAGCATAGACATTATCTGTAAAATAAAACAAGTGCTACATTCTATGAATGCTAAGATTGTTACCATTTTGTACTACATTCTTGATACTTGACCACAAATACATATTTGAGATTGCCACAATTGTTTTAACAGAAAACAAAGGAAGTACAGTATTAAATTCATGAGGAATAGTTCTGTATAATCCTTTTGTTTCCCTCAAGATTATACACAGAGCATGTCTTCAGGATGTATAATTCTTGCCTCCATACTATATTCTGATATTCTGTTAAATTGAGGAAACATCTGTACAGTCGAAATCAGTTGACTGATCACTTTCTGGGAAACATTCAACCACAAACAAAATTTCCCTGGAAATAAAATTGTTCATCATTTCAAAAAATACATGATTCTCTCAACTGATGACTGAATAATGAATATATGTTAAACACAGGAGAGAGAGAGAGAGAGGGACAGAGACAGAGAGAGAGCGAGCAAGACAGAGAAAGAGAAAGAGAGACAGAGAGAGAAACAGAGAGAGAGAGAGAGACAGAGAGACAGACAGAGAGACAGACAGAAAGCAACAGAGAGAACTAGACTTTTATTCAGCCATAAAAAAACAAGAAATTATTAACTTTTCAGATATATGGATTGAACTGAAAAATAAAACACAAAAACAAAACAAAACAAAACAAAACAACAACAACAACCACATGAACTAATCTAGAGCCAGTGAAGATAAATGCTGCATATTCTTTCTCAGATGCACTTTTTAGCTTTGAATGCTTATATTTGTGTATTTAATTTTGAGTACCTTTAGAGGCCATGGAGCTAGAAATTAACCAATATCTAGAGCAGAATAGAACATACATGAAGTGGAAGCAGATAGGGAAATACTGTGAATCAAAATATTTAAGTGGCAATAAGGGTAAGAGAATGTGAGAGAAGAGAGGGTTGGGTGAGAGTTAAACCCCTCTCCCACAAAGTATGATCTTTGCATCTTCCGCTTAATCCCTCCATGTTACTCAGCCTCTCTGAGTCTGTGGACTATATCATGATAATCTTTTACTTTACAGCTAATATATGTTTATTAGTGAGTACATACAATGTTTGTCTTTCTGGGTCTGGGTTACCTCAGTCAAGATGATTTTTTTTCTTGTTCCATCCATTTGCTTGCAAATTTCATGATGTCCTTGTTTTTAATAGTTGAACAATACTCCATTGTGTAAATGTCTTGTAGTTTCCTGTTTCTGGTTATCATGAATAAAACTGCTATGAACATAATTGAGCAAGCATCGTTATGATAGGATGAATCATCTTTTGGATATATTCCCAAGAGTGGTAGTATAGCTGGGTCTTGAGGGCAAATAGATTTTGCCAGCACACTCAGGGCAGATGGACTTGAGACAGGAGAAATCAGATAGAAAGGAGATGGAAGAAAATCCTGGGAGAAATGGTTGGAATTGGGGAGCATTTCAGGGGCAGTTGGACAGAGCAACCCTAGCAAAGTCCACTAGGTGTGGGGGACACAGGGCTTGAACTGGCGATCTCTAATTACTTAAACAAGGTCTCAAGTAGAGGGATTGGGACACCAACCCAGCCATAAAACCTTCAACCTACCATTTGTCCTGCCTGTAGAATGTGTTGGGACAGGAGCCTCTCAGAATCATCATCAAGGAGACCAGAAAGATTTCATCCAACTACTAATGGAAGCAGATGCAGAGTACCAAGCAAAGCATCAGGCAGCCTAACAGAAGTTCTGCTGAGGATTAGCTGAGGGTGTGGTGTGGTTGGGGCATCGAGAAGGATTTGAAGAACCAGAGGGGTCAGAGACAAACCAGGAGAACATGCTCCACAGATTCAACTAATGGGAATTTGAGAGATCAGGGAACCTGTAAGGGCCTGACCTAGGTTTTCTACATATATCTTATAGCTGAGTAGATTTGTGTTAAATAGAAATACTAACAGTTGGAGTGGGTGCTGTCTCTGACTCTTTTGCCTAGTCTTTACTCTCTACTCAGTTGACTTATTATGCTTTGATATGATGGTGTGGGTCTTGTCTTTTTGTAGCTTACATCATGATTGGTTGATGTTTCTAGGAGGCCTGCTCTCTCCTGAGTGGGTTGAATGGGAGGGAACAAGGCTCAGGGGAAGGGAGGAAGGGGAAAATGGTGGGGAAATTGTGGTGGTGATGTAATATATGAGAAAAGAATAAAAAAATTATATGTAGAAGGCATATGGAAACCTATTATTTTGTAAACTAGTTAAAATGTTCAAAATGAAGTCCTTTGCTTGAGTGGATTATAGATTAGTAAATGAAAATCTCAATGACAAGTATTGGATTCCTCCATGCATGCTGTTGCTCAGGGAGGACCCAGTGACTCCTAAATCAATATAGTCTACTATCAATGATCATTGTTGTTCACTAGAACTAGACAATGAGTCCCAATTCCTGAAAACATTATATCAATGGGTTATAAGACATACATAAATCAAACTGAAACTGAGCTGTAAGCTTCCTCTTTGCTGGCTAGCTTTCATAGCATCAGAAAGTACTATATAGGTTGGTCATAGGAGAAAAGTTATCAGTGATCTTAGCCAGTTGTGAAACCTATGATTTAAGGCATCAACACATCAGGCAAGATGTATGTACAATAACAGCATGACTGTTACAGGAGTAACTTATCATATTGAGATTGGATATTAAGGGCACAATTCAGATATTGTAAACCTGATCACAAGTCTATGGTTAGGGAGGACATTGGCCCTAAGGTGGAATCTTCTATTGTCATTATGTTAAATGGGCATGGTGTGAAACTATCTTGTAAATATATTTGTTTGTACCCAGAAATTACTGAAGCCCTTAGCCTTTGTCAAAGAAGTTTATACTTGAAATCAGTGGTGGTTACTACAGGCCTGTAATTTGTCAATAATCTGTATGTAGAGTGACTGTTTAGTTCTCTCTCACACTTTCTCTTCAGGACTCAAAGAACATTGTGGAAAAGATAGCAGAAATTCAGAGCAGGATGATTAGGAGGGCTGTGAAATAATGTCCTCTGGATATGACATGGGTTTTGCAACTGTAAATTCACAGTAGTAGTAGTGACCTATAGATTTGTTGGATCCATAAACATTCCATTATAAATGGAAAATGCTCATAAGAAATATCTCTTCTTTGAGTAGTTATTGTCATGTAATGCTTTCTTGGGACAAGAGTGCCATATTTGCCATTGGTGTAGCCACTGCTACATTTCCTTCACTCATTTAAATACCCATGCTTATGCTCATGTAGCAACCCTAATTAAGTACAGTAGGCCACAATGCACAATGAAAACTCATTGTAGTGGGAAAGAGACTTGGGAAGAAGCCACTCAGGAAAACTGGGGGGCCGTGGGAGACAGCAAAGACCAGTGGGAATGCTGTGATACAATAGCATTTGATGTATATGTGTGGATTGTGAAAAAATAAAACGATTTAAAAAAAAAAGCAAAAATTGCTTGTAGTGGTTGTATTTTGGATCTAAATACACTATAATTAAGTTTTATATGTTTATCAAACGTTGTCCAAAAGTAATGCATGAATATAGATTTCAGTTATAGGTTAGTTGTATCTTAACATTTGGGTACTAACTATACAGTGATTCAATAATTTGAAGCAGGTTGTCTCATTAGTAAAGGAATATTGGTCATTATTGCATGTCAAAATTATTCATTTAAAGGACAGACGAGAGAATCTCAGGTGTAGAGGTGATAGAAGAAATCAATATGTCTTTCAAAGAAAATATAAAATCTAAAATGGTCATAAGGCAAAACATCCAAGAAATGAAAGAGACACTATGAAAAGACCAAATCTAAGAACAATCTGAAGAGAGAAGGAGGAGGAGGAAGAGGGGAAGGCAGAAGGGGAAGAGGGAGGGAGAAGGATAAAGGGAGAATGGGGAAGCGGGGAAGGTAGATGAGGAAGGGCAAAGGGAAGGAGAAGAAGAAAGAGGTAGAGAAGAAGAAGAAGAAGAAGAAGAAGAAGAAGAAGAAGAAGAAGAAGAAGAAGAAGAAGAAGAAGAAGAAGAAGAAGAAATAGTTCCACCTCAAAAGCCCAGAAAAGATCTTTAATAAAATCATAGATGAAAATCATTTCCCTAACCTGAAGAAAAAAAGTCTATAAATGTACAAGAAGTTTACATAACAACAAACAGATTGGACCAGAAAAGAAAATTCTCCCATCACATAATAATCAAAACACTAAATGTGTGGAACACAGAAAGAATTTTAAAAGCAGCAAGGGGAAAAGGCCAAACGTACACAGACTCAGAGAAAATTCAAAGAATCGTTAGGTCTTACTTCAAAATCCTGTACTCCACAAAATTGGTAAATCTTAGCAAAATAGATGATTTTCTAGGGAGATAATACACATGTGCTCCACTATGTTCATTGAAGCCTTATTTATAATAGTGAGAAGCTGGAAAGAACTCATGTCCTTCAACAGAGGAATGGATATAGAAAATGTGGTACATTTACATAATGGAACTACTCAGCTCTTAAAAATGATGAATTCATGATATTCTTAGGCAAATGGATAGAACTGGAAAATATCATCCTGAATGAGGTAACCCAATCACAAAAGAGCACACATGGTATGCACTAACTGATAAGTGGACACTAGCCCAAAAGCTCCAA
The DNA here is from genome assembly GCA_902729485.2 of Mus minutoides. Lineage (NCBI taxonomy): Eukaryota > Metazoa > Chordata > Mammalia > Rodentia > Muridae > Mus > Mus minutoides. Next base: position 863,557 of record LR753344.1, on the reverse strand, counting down.
ACAATCAGGATACAATTCACAGACCACATGAAGCTCAGTAAGAAGGAAGACCAAAATATAAGAAGGAGTCTTAGAAGGAGAACAAAATACTCACAGGAGCAAACACAGAGTTAAAGTATAGAGCAGAGACTAAAGAAAAGGCTACCCAGAGATTGTCCCACCTGGGGATTCACCCCATATACGGTTACCAACCATAGAGGTGGGGGTGGGTGGGTGGGTGGAGGAACACCCTCATAGAAGCAGAGGCTGGGAGGATGTGATAGGGTGTTTCTGGGAAGGAGAGAAACCGGCAAAGGGATAACATTTGAAATGTACATAAAGAAAATATCCAATAAAAAAAGAATTTCTAAAAATAAAAATCCAAAAAAATTAATATAGACTACATCTTTGTACCTGTAAAATAAATAAATCAATATCAAGTAAACTATGTAAACAGTCCTATAACTCCTAAGGAAATAGAAGCAATAACTAAAAGTCTCCCCAAAACAACAACAACAACAACAACAACAACAACAACAACAACAACAAAGCCCTGAACCAGATGGTATTAGTGCTGACTCCTACCAGATCTTCAAAGAAGAGCTAATAACAATAGGAACACTGCCATACTCATTCTATGAGGCCTCTGCCACCCTGATACCTAAACCGTACAATGACTCAATGTAGAGAATTTCAGAACAACTTTCCATATGAACACTGATGCAAAAATACTCAATAAAATCCTTGAAAACCAAATCCAAGAATACAGCAAAGACTTCATCCACCATGATCAAATAGGCTTCATCCCTGGGATGCAGGGGTGGTTCAACATAAGAAAATCCATCAACAAAATCAACCATATAAACAAACTGAAAGAAAAAAAAATAACATGATCACCTCACTAGATGCTAAAAAAGCACTTTAAAAAAATCATCACCCCTTCATGATAAAAGTCTTGTAGAGAGCAGGGATACAGGAGCCTATCTAAACACAATAATGGCAATCTACAGAAAGCCAATAGCCAACATCAAATTAAATGTAGAGAAAATTAAAAAATTTCCACTAAAATCAGGGAGAGGACAAGGTTAATCACTCTCTCTCTAACTATTTAATAGAGCACTTGAATTTCTAGCCAGAGCAATAAGACAATAAAGGATTTCAAGGGGATTCAAATTGGAAAGGAAGAAGTTACGGTATCACTATTCCTAATTGATATGATAGTATATATAAGTGACCCCCAAACTTCTACCAGAAAACTCTTACAGCTGATAAATACCTTTAGCAAAGTGACTAGATACAAAATTAACTCAAAGAAATCTGTCAACACCCTCTATACAAGTGATAAGTGGGCTGAGAAGAAGTTAAGGAAGCAGCACCATTCACAGTAGCCAAAAAATTAATATAAAATATCTTGGTGAAACTCTAACCAAGCAAGTAAAAGACCTGTATGACAAGAACTTCAAGTCTATGAAGAAAGAAACTGAGGAAGATATCAGAAGACATAAAATTCTTCCTTGATAATGGATTGGTAGAATTAACATAGTGAAAATGGACATTTTATGAAAGAAATCTACAGGTTCAATACAATCACTAACAAAATTCCACCACAATTCTTCATAGATCTTGAAAGAACAATTCTCAACTTCATTTGCAAAGAAATCAAAATTGAATAGAATAATTAAGATGAAATGACCCTGAACACTGAATCAACTTCTGGAGGTATCACTATCCCTGACTTCAAGCTGTACTACAGAACAATATTAATAAAAATTTAATAGTGTTGGTATCGAAACAGACAGGTGGATCAATGGAATTGAATCGAAGACTCAGAAATAAACCCAGACACCTATGGACACTTGATTGTTGACAAAGAAGCCAAAATCATACAAGGGAAAAGGGAAAAATCATCTTCAACAAATGGTACCGATCTAATTGTATATCTGCATGTAGAAGAATGCAAATCGATCCACATTTATCACCCTACATAAAACTCATACTCAAATGGATCAAAGACTTCAACATAAAACAATTTACCCTTAATATAATAAAACAGAAAGTGGGAAATAGCCTTGAACTTATTGCTACAAGAAACAATGTCCTGAACAGAACACCAAAGGCTCAGGCACTAATGTCAACAATAAATTGGACCTCATGAAACTGAAAATCTTCAGGAAGTCAAAGGACACTGTCATCAGGTCAAAAGGACAACCTACAGATTGGGGAAAGATCTTCAACAGACCCAAAGAAGCCAAATAATAAGGAAGGCACAATGGGGGATGATTGAAGCTTTCTCAGAAGTGTAAACAAAATAGATATTGAAGGTCTATGGAAGGAGGAAACTGAGTGCAAGAGGGAATGGGGAGGGTAGTGGAATAGGTGAGATCATATGTAGGGAGAGCATGGTAGAGAGAAGGAAGATGGGCTAGGGAGCAATCTCTAGGACATGCCAGAGACCTGGGATGGGGAGAGGCTCCAGAGTGTCTATGGGGGTGACTGTAGCTCAGATTCCTATCAGTGGGGTATATAGATCCTGAAGTAGTCACTTCCTGTAGCCAAGCAGGACTCCAAGTGGAAGGATAAAGACAGGATATCACCTACAAAATCACAACCCAAAATGTCCTGCCTACAAGAAGTGCAGGGACAAAGATAGAGCAGAGACTGAGGAAATGGTCAACCAGGGACTACCCCATATTGAGACCAATCCCATGAGCAAGAACCAATCTCTGACACTGTTTACTCTGTTATGCTTTCAGACAGGAACCTAGCATAACTATCCACTGAGAGGCTTTACCCTGCAGTCAATGGTAAGAGATTCTGAGACTCACACCCAAACATTAGATGGAGCTTGGCGAGTCTTAAGGAGTTGGGTAAAAGATTGAGGAATTCAAAGAGGACAGAAACTCCACAATAAGACTGGCAGAGTTAACTAACATGGGCCCTTGGGGTCTCCCAGAGACTGAATCACAAACTAAATAGCAAGCATGGGCTGGACCTAGGCCCCCTGTACATATGTAGCAGATGAGCAGCTTTTTCTTCATGCAGGTTCCCTAACAAATGAAGTGTGGGCCGTGCCTGAGCCTTATTCCTTGCCTGTCTATGGATCCTGTGCCCCTGAATGGACTGAATTTTCTGGCCTCAGTGGGAGAGAGGATGTGCCTATTCTTGCAGAGACTTGATATGAGGTGTGTGTGTGTGTGTGTGTGTGTGTGTGTGTGTGTGTGTGTGTGTGTGTGTGTGTGTTTGGGGAGGGGGGTGGTTAACACCCAGAGGGGATTTGCATTTCTCAAAAGAGAAGAGGAAGGTGGAATGGGTGGGGGGACTTCAATGATGGGATATTGTGAGGAGAGGGAGGGCTGATATTGGGTTGAATGGGAATGAATAAATACATTTAATATAAAATAAAATACCACATATATTATTGATAACTTGCAGGATTAATGAGAAAACAAAACAAAGAAAATGTGAGAACTAATTAAAAGGAAAGAAATACAGTCTATGCAAAAGGAAGTGACATCATTATTAGTGAAAGAATTCAGAATGACCACGAGGAGAAGTCCATAAATATGAATGTTGCTAAGAACATACAACTGTTCTATCTTCTCAGAAGCCATTTTATTGATGGTACCAGCACATGCTTTTCTACTTACATATTTACTTGTTCCTTAGAAATATGGGATATGAAACCGGAAGCAAAAATTCTGTGCAACTCATGAAGACCTTTAAATTATCTATTTCAGAATGAATGATGTTACAACTATACCAAATATTACCCTTCTAACATGTGTAATTATATGCTATCCTAAACAAGCCATAATATCTAAAAATATTTTCAAATGAAAACCTATTTAGAAATCTTTATTACTGAAAATGAAATCACCAGAAACACCATCAATGGTGAATTTCCTGGGTGAAATATAGGAAAATGAGTTGCTTAACCTTTAATGAATGAAAATAAAAAGAAAATAAGCTTTGTTTCATTTTTGCCACTAATGGCTCTGATTGTCACTTTGTATACTTCCTGGAAAATTTCTTCTAACCTGTGAAAACTGGTATCCATGACATAAGATGCTTAAGTACTTGGGGGCCTTTAGAGGACTCATGGAATTATTTGATTCTATAGATGTCAATTCAATTTTCAGCCCAAACTCTGTGGTTATGTTTCCACATTTATAATTCAATATCACAAATTAAAGTACCTACTTCATTAAAGAGTCTTTTCTGGACTTTAATTTTTTCATCGTGTGACCCATGACCCTGGAAAACAATGCAGCAGGGAAATTCCAAAAAAATGATTGTTCACAACAGTTTGTTCAGAAACATTGGTATTATGTGTTCTTCTGAGACACCCTGTCTACTCTGAAATAAAAAAAAAAAAAAATCTACTCTGAAGAGAGAATATACTGTTTTGGAACTGAGAAAGAGGTCAGGGAATAGCTTAAGGGTATTGACTTTACATTCAAAAGGGAGAGAGAACAAACCATCAATGATTTCCAGAGACCACAAAGTTGTAACTGGGGGAAAGAAGCTAAATAAAGGCTCAAATCAGGTCACAGCCATGATTTATTTGAATACTCCCTACTCTCTAGGTTTTCAAATGTGTTATCTTTCTCCCTTCTGTATCTCCCATGACTGCCCTTTACTTCCTCTGTTCTTTTGAGTTCTCACTTTCATCTTTATTCCGATATTTTAATTTTAGCTCATCTTACCATCTACTTTTATCTTTTGAGTTAATCTTTTCTCACACATTGATTGCACTGACCTTTGCTTATAACTCTAATCTCATGGGAACTATGTGGCGTTTCCTTTCATCTCTCAATAGAAACAAAGTCGCATATAAACATGAATGACTGAGGACTCCAGTTAGCCTCATTCTCAATAATACTACAGTCATTTTAAACTCATTATTCTCAGAATCATGCACTACAACTTTAAAAACTTTCAATAAATGACTTGTATTGAACTTCTGAACACTGGCCTTGTGTAGTGATTACTGCAAGAAGCTTGGCATCATGTGTATGCATTAATAGTATTACAAGTTTAAATAACAAAACAATACAATATTTATAATTATAGATTTACCTCTATCAGGTAAATCAAATAAGTTCTTTGAGAGATTTGAGTAGGATGTGAATAATTTTATCTTCCTTTGATTTTAGTAATAAAGAAATCCATTATACTTTATAAGAGAAAAACTCATGCTCCTTATCTGGAGGCAAAACACTTTAATTCTCCAAGGTACATATATTTGAAAATTATTTTTGGTTACTTTATATTGAATACTGATTTTTAATTATAATTCTCATATCTTGATTCATCTACTACATATCCAAATATTTACATAGAATTACACTATTTGATCATTATCTGTTACTTGGGTGGTGTCTTAATTTCTATTCCTGCACAAAACATCATGACAAAGAAGCAAGTTGGGGAGGAAAGAGTTATTCAGCTTACACTTCCACATTGCTGTTCATCACCAAAAGAAGTCAGAACTGGAATTCAAGCAGGTCAGAAAGCAGGAGATGATTCAGAGGCCATGGAGAGATATTACTTACTGGCTTGCTTGACTTGCTTTCAACCAGCCCAGCGATGACACCGCCCAAAATGGGCCCTCCCACCCTTGATCACTAATTGAGAAAATGCCTCATAGTTGGATCTCATGAAGGCATTTTCTCAAGTGAGGCTCCTTTCTCTGTGATAACTCATAGCTTGTTATCAAGTTAACACAAAACCAGCCAGTACAATTGATCCCTTGTCAACTTGACACACAATTACATCACTATTAAGTCTCAACACTTACTTTTTTATTCATCCCTAAGATCTAAATAATTTTAAAATTCCCACAGTGTTTACAAATTCTTATATATTAAAATTTCAATCTATGAGCTGGATCCCAATTTGCGCCTGTCACTGGACCTCCTTTCCCCTCAGGCTCTTCTCCATTTTTGACCCTGCAAGTCTTTCAGACAGGAACAATTCTGTGTCAGAGTTTTTGACTATGGGATGGCAACCCCATCCCTCCACTTAATGCCATGTCTTTCTACTAGAAGTGGACTCTACAAGTTCCTACTCCCCACTGTAGAGAATTTCATCTAAGGTCACTCCCTTTGAGTCATGAGAGTCTCTCACTTCCCAGGCCAATGGGGGGGGGGGGCAAGGCCTGACACTATTATTGATACTATGGTGTGCTTACAAATAGGAGCCTAGCAAGTCTGACCTCCAAAAGTCCCATCAATCAGCTAAAAGAGTTAGGTGCAGATAGTTAAATGCAACAGAAAGAAGCTGGTGACACCTGTGGTTGAATTAGGGAAAAGCTGAAGAGGAGGGTCTAATAATAGCAGTCTCAACTGACCTGGATCCCAGAGATTGCTCTGACAGTGAGCCACCAACCAGGTAGCAGTCACCAGCTGATGTGAGACCCCCAACACATGTACAGCAGAGGACTGCCAAGTTCTCTACTCACTCAGTGAGAAAAGATAAACCTAACCATCAAAAGACTTGAGGTCCCAGGGAGTGGGGAGGCCTGGTGGAGTAGGGGTGGGGTGTGGGGACATCCTTTTGGAGATGGGGGGAGGAGAGATGGGATGTGGAACAGTCAGAGGGCAGACTGGAAGGGGAATAAAGAGTGGGCTGGAAAATAAAGATTAAAGAAAAAAATAAATAAATGCAATATGAAAAACATTCAATCCTTTTAAAATATCCAATAGCTTTTAAAAATTCAAAGTCTTTTTACAATACAAAGTCTCTTAACTGTGGGCTCCACTAAAATACTTTCTTACTTCAAGAAGGAAAAATATCAGGGCACAATCACAATCAAAAGCAAAAATCAAACTAACCGCCCAATGCCTGGTATCCACTGGAGACTTTCTGGGCTCCTTCAAGGGCTTGGGTCACTTTTCCAGCGCTGCCCTTTGTAGCATACACCTTGTCTTCTAGGCTCCAGCTGCCTGTACTATACTGCTGCAGCTGCTACTCTTGGTGGTTATATCATGGTACTGGCATCTCCAAAACACTTTTGTCTTCCGCTGAAACTAGGCTTCACCAATAGCCTCTCATAGGCTCTCCTCACAATGCCAAGCCTCAACTCCTTTGCATGGACCCTTCAATCCTGAGCCATCAATTGAAACTGAGGCTGCACCTACATCCATGACTTTCTATGGCTTCTTACAGTGCCAAGCCTCAGCTGCTCTTCATGATCCCTTCCTGTCATCAAAATCAGTATCTCCTGGGTAACTCTTACACATTGCCAAGTCCAGGTGCAGCATGAGGAACAATCTTGGATATCTCTGGAACAGTCTCTTTGTGCTCTCAGAAAACACTTTCCAGAAGATTTCACCTCAATGATGCTGATCTCTTAATCACCATTAATTTCTTAGTTCCAGCTAACCAGCATCAATAGTTCCAGTAATACAATGGTTTCACTTTAGTAGTTCTTGTATCTTGTTAATCACAGGCCGATTCTTTAGCCCCAGCTAACCAAAATTACAGAATGATCACATTCAAAGCAGCAATGGCCTTGATAAGAGTCTTTGATCTTCTCTCCGAAATTTCAAAAGCCAGGCCTTCATTGTTTGCATTGTTCTCAACATTGTCTTCCAAGCTCCTACAGAACATCCCACAGAGCTCTTAACACCCAATGGCTCTTTTAGCCCAAAGTTCTAAAGTCCTTCCACAGTCCTCCCCAAAATATGGTCAGGTTGTCACAGGAATACCCCACTATGCTGGTACCAATTTGTCTTAAGCAGGTTTCTATTCCTGCATAAAACATCAAGTCGAAGAAGCAAGTTGGGGAGGAAAGGGTTTATTCAGCTTACACTTCCACATTGCTGTTCATCACCAAAGGAATTCAGGATTGGAACTCAAACAGGTCAGGAAGCAGGAGATGATGCAGAGGCTAGGGAGGGATGTTACTTAGTGGCTTGCTTTTCCTGGCTTGCTCTGTTTGCTTTCTGATAGAACCCAAGACTATCAGCCCAGGGATGGCACCACCCACAATGGGCCTTCCCACCCTTAATCACTAATTGAGGAAATGCCTTGTAGCTGAATCTCATGTAAGCATTTCCTCAAGTGAGACTCCTTTCTCTGTGATAACTCTAGCTTGTATAAAATTGACACCAGGAGCTGAAGGGGTCTGCAACCCTAGAAGAGGAACAACAATATGAACTAAACAGAACCCCCAGAACTCGTGTCTCTAGCATCATATGTAACAGAAGATGGCCTAGTCAGCCATCATTGGGAGGAGAGGCCCCTTGGTACTGCAATCTTTATATGCCCCAATACAGGGGAACGCCAGGGCCAAGAAATGGGAGTGGGTGGGCAGGGGAGCAGGGAGGGGGGAGGGGGAGGGGACTTTCGAAATAGCATTTGAAATGAAAATTAAGAAAATATCTAATAAAAAAAGTAAAAAAAAAAAAAAATTGACACATAAAACCAGCCAGTATAAGTAGGAATGACTGATTCAAAGCCTCTTTACATACTTTCTCCCCTCCCCCCTAGCCTGGAGTAATCTGTTCCTTGGCAGGCTCATATATTGCATTTTAGATCTGCTGCTGCCTGAGTATATCAATTCTACTTCTCCAGAGCCCTGACTATGTTCCAGAGTAATGAACCTTTTTAGTCTACTTATTTATTGAGTGCCTAGCTCTCTTACTTCTGTGCTCCTACTTTACAACATGTATTTGGGCAGAAAGTTTGCAACAAGTAAATGAATAATAACAGTAATGGCATTAATAAGTTAGTGGATTAGTAATAGTTGATTTAAAAATACAACACTTTAAGAACTAAATGACAGGTATACTGTAAAGGATGCATTACTTAACTGGATCTTCGAAACACTCCAAAGAAGACAATGTTATAAGTACTGCCGTGCTACAACTGAGTTAACTTATATCATCAAAACCACTTAATTTTAAAAGTTCTTAAATCAATAAGATTCTACTATTTTGTTTAGGAAACCATTCTCCATGAAATGATGTTGTAAATATGTACAGGACTTCATTGGGGATTTGGCGGAATTTCAGAAAATATGTTTGTGGTGGTTGGATGAGAAGCACACCTGCCCATATACTCATATATTTGAATGTTTGGTCCCCAAGTGATGGAAATATTTTTGGAAGGGCTATTAGGTGTGGCTTTGTAGGAGTAAGTGTGTCACTTGAAGTGAGCTTCGAGGTTTCAAAAATCCTAAGCCAGTTCTGATTTTCCCTCTCTCTAATTCATGTTTGAAAATTAGATATAATCTACCAATTACTGCTTGCTTGTTGACAGACTTCCTGCCACTAAGATTATAGCCTAGCCCTCTGACAATTTAACAAGTCCTCAATAAACTCTTCTATAAATTGCCTTGGCCACGGTGTCTCTTTAGATCAATAGAAAACAAATTAAGACAACCTTTGTCTGGAATACGCATAATAAAACAGCTCCAACTTAAAAAAAAAAAAAAAGTGTACTTTTCTGAAAAAAAAAAAAAAAAAAAAAAAAAAAAAAAAAAAAAAAAAAAAAAAAAAAAAAAAAAAAAAAGAAGATCAGGCTTTGAGAGCCACTGGGATGAATAAGAATCTCTAAGTAGAAGAATGGATGTTATAAAGGATTCACTAATCAACTTGCTTAAGAGTCATATAACTTAAAACAATAATGTGCTTTTCTGAAGAAAAGACCCCCCTTTTCTGGTCAGCACATTAAACAAATTGATGAACCCATTCAGTTATACAACTACTAAATCCAGGACACACTGACTCCACTAATTTTGGTCTCTGGTATATTTTGGATATTGAGTGATTCTAATTGGATATTTGTGCTCAAGGCCTGCTTTTAATTATTTGAACACAAATCCATGAGTACATAAATATCTGCTTTCAGACTGTGTTTTGTGAGAAATGGCCAAGATTCTGTTAAGGATTTGTGTCTTTATTATACTACTTATGAAATACAGCTGTGCATGGTCAACACCCTACATGGAAGTCTATTTAAAGAAGGTAACATTTGACATCGATGTCATTCTATTTCAATGAGAAATGTATATTGACATGTGGATTTGTGATAATTATCCTGCATTGAGTAAAGAAAACAAATTTAATAAAATTCCATTAGTGTAATAAGATTATACTATTTGAATTTTTAATTTTATAGAATTGTTTGCTAACACATTTTTGGAGAAAAGTAATTCTGCAGTATTGCCTTACATTTTCCTTTAACCATGCAAAAGTGATATTTTGACAAAGAGAAAGAAAACTGTCATATTTTGAAGCTCAAAATAAAATGAAGGTCAAGGACAGGATTAGAGAGGAGTTTATTGTCAGCAACGGGCGTGTTTTAGGAAGAGTTTTAAGATTTGTTTTCCTTTTGTAAGGTCACCATACAAGTCACCACTTCAATAATCTTACAGTTTGTCATTTTCAAAAAAAAGGCTCATAGCTGGAGAAGAAATATCTTATAAATTAATGCCAAACACTTTGGACTTTTATTATCTGCAAAATCATTATAGAAACTTAAATCTTAGGTTAGAAGAACAAAGTTGGAGTAGAACCTATAGGAGAATTTAACTAATCATAAAATGAGATTTTTTTTTTTCTCTAAGGATTGAAAGGAACTCCAGGTCTATCTGAGAAAGGGTCTGAGAAGATTTATATTTTATTACATGTAACTCCTTATTTTGTTGAAGGTGGATTATAGAAAAAAAGAAAGTATAGTGAAATCATGTTGACAGTTTTTAATATTAGGATAAAATAGAGAATACATGAGCATAGATTTGTACATGTATATGTGCATATATATATATATATATATATATATATATATATATATATATATATATAATTTGTTTAATTTTAGAGTATTATATTATATACAGAAAAATACCTGAGCATCTGGGTAATTAAGGCTTATATATTGCATTTTAATTACTTGACTATGAAGCTCAATAAGCTCTTAGTGCAATAATGACCTCTTTCATGAGGTGTTTTGCAGTATGAATGGGCTTGAAAAGACAGTGGACAATAATGTAGACAATGTTGAGGATGCAAGACTGTATTCTGAAAGAAACATACAAAACTCAGATAATACATTTGATTACAGATTATAAGGGAGCAACCCATAAGAAAGTGAGAAAATGAGAAAGGAGTCACTGAGAATGAGAAGGGAGTCTGGCTAGACAGTGGCTTACTTGTCTTTATGTTTCTCCCTAGGAGGATTTCCTGTGACAAATCTTGATTATGTTGCTTCTTCTGTATTCCCATAGTACTCATGTTTCTTGGAATCTAGCAGACTTCAGGAGCTATCTAGTTTTTAATTTTCCTGAACATACCAATAAATTTTACTAAAGGATGCTGAGTATCCAGTTCAGTAGTAGCCAACTGAGTAATAATGAGGGAATAATGTGGAAAAGAAGCTTAACGTATTTAACTTTCATTATTCTTACAAAACATTAAAAGGATGCAGTACTCTTTTATTAATATGTAAAATGATTTTTTAAACTTCTTTTTATTTTTATGTATAGGAATATATTTCTTGTAGGTATGCATGTGTGTACCCCATGTGTACAGTGCTCTCAGAGTCCAGAAGGAGTCAGATTCCTTGGAACTGAAGATATAGATGATTGTGAGCGGCCATGTAAGTGGTGGGAATTGAACCTGGGTCCTTTGCAAAAGCATCAAGTGTTCTTTCCAATTGAGCTATCTTTCTTGACCTCCTAAAAAGGAATTTCATGATCAGTTAATTTGGAAAATGCTTGTTCAAGCAATATAGATATTTTTTACTAATATATTTTCAGATATAGTTTCTTTATGTGAAAAGAATCTTGAGAATCTAGAGATGTTTTCCAGTGTATTGTAGCTACAAGTATCAGTTTATATAACAACTACATCTTCAATCATTGTTATTCTAGGCACATCTTAATTGCTTAAGGGAGTATATGTCTATTGGTTGGTATTCTGAACAATGGATATATAGAATAGTTCTTAAATCAAGTATAGATTTCCTTAGGATAGCATTAATCTAAAGAGAGTAATTGTCAGAACAGTCTTTGGAAAGAATCTGGCAGAGTTAGTGTTCTATATATGTGTATTTGTAAACTATGCATTATAATGCAACTTTACCTCATCCTTTATTGTTAGGATTATGTTAATCTCCCTTAAAGTGGAAATAAAGCAGGTGGTTGCTCCCCAGGCTTAATGTTAATTTATTGTATACCTATTTTGTACAGAAATCTTTTCTTTACTCATTTGGTAAGAATAATTGTGAGATCAAGGTAATCAAAGCAAAAATATTTATGCAACATCTTCTATGTCTTAGCTTAAAAGAAAATACAGTATGCTACTTTGATCTCCATTTTTGGCAATATTTAATTGTGAAGCATCCCTGTAGAAGGCAATTTGCCATATTCCATTATACTGCAATCATTTAGGAAGTCTTAAATTTTTCATTGGGGGAAAAGTAGTAATTTAGGAAATGGAGATTAGATTTTTCACTTTAGTTTTTTAGACAATGAAAAAATAAAGTAATATCAAAAAATGACTGTTATAAACTTCAGTAAATGGAAATACCTGGAAACATTTGAATATCTCAAGATAAATATTTCTGTTTTCATTACAGAAGTTTCACTTAAGTCTTGAGGCAGGGTAGAAAGGCAGGGAAAATTTGGGAGACATGAGAAGAGAGAGAAGCCTGGAAGTTCTCACTATCTGAGATACAAGAATTCAAGTATTGATTAAAAGCACTTGCTATTAAGGCTGCTGGCATAGAGCAAAAAGACTTTTCATACATCAATATTTCATGTTAAATAATAAAGAAGCATGCTTAAGGCCTGGGTATATAGGTCGTTGAGTAGGATCTCCTTCCTTTATCTACACATTGCTTGAAAATCTCAAATAAACTTGTTTACAGTACAAATATCTACAATTTCTGTATCCCTGTGAGCTAAACTTTTACCTTATTAATTGTAATCTAGTTAGGTGCTCCCTCAAGAACCAAGCAGTGATTTCATTTTGATTTATTAACAACCCTTTCAAGATAGCTATGTCAAACCCACTAAAATTGTTTATACGACAGTTATGAAGGCAATGAGATACTTTAGTCTCTTTTAGAGATGCCCACATCTTTGCCCCTGGGTGTGTCTTCTTTAATGTCTTTCTAACTTTTAATTTTTATGCTTCAAGTTATATTAAAATATTTTTAATCTCAACTTTGTTACTGGATATTCCTGGCAATTGTTTTAGTGAAAAAGCCATAAACTCAGATTTTACTTCAATCAAAGAATCTAAAAGTTTCAATCTACTAAGTTAACAGCTAGAATCTTGGTTTCCAGCCTTCGTCCTCAAAATCACTAGCAATTTGAATATAGATTCAAGTTAAAATTAAAATATTTAATCACAATCTCTTTAATCCTAGCATTTTAGAGGCAGAGGGTCCCCAAAGAAGGAAACAGAGAAAGTATCCAAGGAGCTGAAGGGGTTTGCAGCCCCATAGGAGGAAATCTTTGATTTCTCTTAACATCAATGGACTTAATTCTCCAATCAAATTTGTATTTTAATATGTCTTCATTACTCTATTTTGTTTCCTAGTTTCAGCTTTTAAATTTTAACTGTTATATTATTGTAGGAAAACTCTCATGACACAATTTGTAAAACCACAAAACCACAAATTTCATATAAATATACTATGAACAGACTCGTGAAACAATTAGAGAGCATCCAAAGGTAACGTTGGCCCCCAAAGAAAGAGAATAATTGGTGTTATTCCAATTGGCCTTCATAATTTCTTAGTTGGATTAAACTTGCATTGTTTTCTCTCTGATGATAATCACCTACACTTCCTTTTTAAAAACACTCATTTCAGGATAAAAAATATAAATTTGTTCTCTATCATTTGGCATTATTAATCTTTTAAAACCAGGAATAATTTTCTAAAGCACTCATATGGTCCCTTTAACATTCAATGATTAGAAAGATAATGTCCCTGTGTCCCAATCCAATAGGGAGTAAGAGCTTGACTTCTATAAAGACCAATTAGCATTGCAAATGATCACCTTGATTTCACCCTAATTTCTTCCAGTACTTTCCTAGGAGCTCATTCAAATGCTTGAAATTTTTCATGTCTATAGTTCAATGAATGAATTTACTCTTTAACCTTTACTGCAGTACTATTGTTCCTTATTGCAAAGGTCTTCCTTGCTGTCTTAAAGGAGTCTGATGAGGTATCACTTTGAGTAGGAGTGAGCTTTAACAAATATTTAAAGTTAGGTAAAAGTTACTTAATGTTCTATAAGAAATTCATAAGAGTAAACTTTTGTATTCTCTTTTTCTTCCAGAAGATGCTTAATTTCCATTCTTTCCTACACATAACTTGGGACTTAAAAATGTTTTAGAATATATCATTTTACACACCTAGGATAATAATTCTCATCATGTATTCTTAATGTTGTTTTGAATTAACTCAATTAACACCCTTAAGATTTCAGAAACACATTGTCAAATACTGAACAAGAAGTTACATTGAATTTTATTTTTTCCCCAAAATTTTGTTCTGGAAAAAAGTTATAATAGAATGTAGTTAATTGTATGGCTAATTGTTTTTTTTATGAATTTATCTACATGTCAATTGATTAAAAAAAAGTTTCATCTCCTTCTGAGACCAGAGGGGGCTGCTAAGGGCTCTAGAGTGCTCTCCAAGCTGCAGGACCTCAGGATCACCTCAGGATCACTGGTAAGTGGAATGCAACTTCAGCTTCAAGAATCTCAGAGGGTCTTGTGCCAGCAGGAACAAGGACAAAGGAACCCCGCCCAACCAGAGGCCAGGGATCCTTTCTGGTTGGGGCCACTACACCATCTTCCTTCTGAGCCCAGTGGAGGCTTCTAAGGGCTCCAGAGTGCTCTCCACTCTGCAGGACTTCTGGATTACAAGACCTCTAGCACATCTGGGACATCCTGATCACCTGAGAGCACATGGACTATAGAATCAACATAGCTTCTTGGTCAGGGTCTAGTGGGGCCTTCATCCTCACCCTGGAGGTAGAGCTGAGACCCAGACACCTGGGCACATTCCTTGCCAGAGGAGAGTCTGCCTACAGGGAGGGTTTTGATCCCAGAACTCAGGAGATGGATCAGAGTTCCAGACTACTGGACACCTGCCCTGCAAGAGAAGAGCTTGCCTGCAGAGAATGCTCTAACCACTGGAACTCAGGTGAGAGTTGGACTGGCAGGAGTGCTGACAGAGGCTAACAGAATCAAAGGACGATCAAGCTCCAACCAGAGACAGCTTGAACATTAATATCAGAGATTTCCAGATGGCAAAAAGCAAACATAAGAATCTTACTAATGGAAACCAAGAATACTGGGCATCATCACAATCCAGTATGCCCACCACAATGAGTCCTGGATACCCCAAGACACCTGAAAATCAAGATGCAGATTTAAAATCATATGATGGTGGTAGAAGATTTTAAGAAGGACATTAATAATTCACTTAAAGAAATACAGTAGAACACTGCTAAACAGGTAGAAGCCCTTAAAGAGGAAGTACAAAAATCCCTCAAGGAATTACAGGAGAATACTGCTAAACAAGGAGAAGCCCTTAAAGATGAAACACAAAAATCCATCAAGGAATTACAGGAGAATACTACGAAACACAGAGAAGCTCTTAAAGAACTATAGGCAAACACTGCTAAACAAGTAGGAGAAACACAAAAATCCCTTAAAGAATTACAGGAAAACACAAGCAAACAGGTGATGGAATTGAACAAAACCATCCAAGATCTAAAAATGGAAGTAGAAACAATGAAGAAAACCCAAAGGGAGACAACTCTAGAGATAGAAAACCTAGGAAAGAAATCAGGATGAGCATCAGCAACAGAAAACAAGAGATGGAAGTGGGAACCTCAGGTGCAGAAGATTCCATAGGGAACATGGACACAACAATCAAAGATAATGCAAAATGCAGAAAGACCCTAACTCAAAAAATCCAGGAAATCCAGGACACAATGAGAAGACCAAACCTATGGATAATAGGAGTAGATGAGAATGAAGATTTTCAAGTTAAAGGGACAGCAAATATCTTCAAGAAAATTATAGAAGAAAACTTTCCATACCTAAATAAAGAGATGCCCATGAACATACAAGAGGCCTACAGAACTGCAAATAGACTGGACCAGAAAAAAATTCCTCCCAACACATAATAATCAGAACAACAAATGCACTAAATAAAGACAAAATTTTAATAGCAATACACGAAAAATGTCAAGTAACATATAAAGGCAGGCCTATTAGAATTACTCCAGACTTCTCACCAGAGACTATGAAAGCCAGAAGATCTTTGTCAGATGTTATACAGACAATAAATGAAAACAAATGCCAGCCCAGTCTATTATACCCTGCAAAATTCTCATTTACCATAGATGGAGAAACCAAAGTATTCCATGACAAAACAAAATTCACACAATATCTTTCCACGAATCCAGCCCTTCAAAGGATAATAAAGGGAAAACACCAACACAAAGATGGAAATTACACCCTAGAAAAAGCAAGTAATCCTTTAATAAAACTAAAAGAAGACAGCCAAAATAACAGATTCCCAACTTTAACAACAGAATGACAGGAAGCAACTAGTTTTCTTTGATTTCTCTTAACATCCACAGACTCAATTCCCCAATAAAAACACATAGACTAACAGACTGGCAACAAAAAAAGGACCCAACAATTTGCTGCTTACAGGAAACCCAACTCAGGATTAAATACATACACTACCTCAGAGTAAAAGGCTAGAAAACAAAATTTCAAGCAAATGGTCCTAAGAAACAAGCTGGAGTAGCCATTCTAATACTGAATAAAATTGACTTCCAACAAAAAGTTATCAAAAAAGACAAGTAGGGGCATGTCATATTCAACAAAGGTAAAATCTACCAAGACAAACTCTCAATTCTAAATATCTATACTCCAAATGCAGTTGCAGCCAAGTTCATTAAAGAAACTTTAGTAAAGCTCAAAGCACACATTGCATCTCACTCAATAATAGTGGGAGACTTCAACACCCCACTCTCACCAATGGACAGATCCTGGAAACAGAAACTAAACAGAGAAACATGGACACTAACAGAAGTTATGAAACAAATAGACTTAACAGATATCTACAGAACATTTTATCCTAAAACAAAAGGATATACCTTCTTCTCAGCACCTCATGGTACCTCCCCCAAAATTGACCATATAATTGTTCACAAAACAGGCCTCCACAGATACAAAAATATTGAAATTATGCCATGTATCCTATCAGATCACCACGGACTAAGGCTGATCTTCGATAGAGAATAAATAATAGAAAACGAACATTCACATGGAAACTGAACAACACTCTACTTAATGATACCTTGAGAAAGAAAGGAAGAAATAAAGAAATAAATTAAAGAACTTTTAGAGTTTAATGAAAAATGAAGCCACAACATACCAAAATTTATGGGACACAATGAAGGCAGTCCTAAGAGGAAAACTCATAGCCCTGAGTGCCTCCAAAAAGAAAATAGAGTGAGCATACTTTAGCAGTCTGACAGGACACCTAGAAGCTCTAGAACTGAAGGATGCAAATTCACCAAAGAGGAGTAGACAGCAGGAAATAATCAAATTAGGGCTGAAATCAACCAAGTGGAAATAAAAAGAACTATTCAAAGAATCAACCAAACCAGGAGCTGGTTCTTTGAGAAAATCAACAAGATAGATGAACCCTTAGGCAGACTCACTAGAGGGCACACTAATTAACAAAATCAGAAATGAAAAAAAGGCGACATAACAACAGATCCTGAGGAAATCCAAAATATCATCAGATCCTACTACAAAAAGGCTATACTCAACAAAACTGGAAAACCTGGATGAAATGGACAACTTCCTAGACAGATACCATGTACCAAAGTTAAATCAGGATCAGATTAAGATCTGGAAATCAGTCTGGCGGTTCCTCAGAAAATTGGACATAGTACTACCGGAAGATCCAGCAATACCTCTACTGGGCATATATCCAGAAGAGTTTCCATCTGGTTATAAGGACACATGTTCCACTATGTTCATAGCAGCCTTATTCATAATAACCAGAAGCTGGAAAGAACCCAGATGTCCCTCAACAGAGGAATGGATACAAAAAATTTGGTACATTTACACAATGGAGTACTACTCTGCTATTAGAAACAATGAATATATGAAATTCCTAGGCAAATGGATAGATCTGGAGGGCGTCATCCTGAGTGAGGTAACCCAATCACAAAAGAACTCACATAACATGTACTCACTGATATGTGGATACTAGCCCAGAAGCCTAGACTACCCAAGATACAATTTACTAAACACATGAATCTCAAGAAGAATGAAGTTCAAAATGTGGTCTCTTCGCCCCTTCCTAGAATTAAGAACAAAGCACACATTGAAGGAGTTAC
>LR753344.1:812758-845072 GCA_902729485.2 Mus minutoides | reverse complement strand
TCATAATCAGCCACCAAAATAAACACTATAGCATATGCCAGCAAGATAATGCTGAAAGGGACCTGATATAGCTGTCTCCTGGGAGGCTATACCAGTGCCTGGCAAACACGGAAGTGGTTGCTCACAGTCAGCTATTAGTTGGAACACAGGACTCCCAAGGAAGGAGCTAGAGAAAGTACGCAAGGAGCTGAAGGGGTCTTCAACCCTATAGGTGGAAGAATAACATGAACTAACTAGTTCCCCCTGCGCTCACGTCTCTAGCTGCATATATGGAAGAAGATGGACTAGTTGGCCATCATTGGGAGGAGAGGCCCCTTGGTCATACAGACTTTATATGCCCCAGTACAGGGGAACGCCAGGGCCATTATGTGGGAGGGTGTGGGTAGGGGAGCAGGGTAGGGATGCGGGAGGGTAAGGGGAAATTTCTGGATAACATTTGAAATGTAAATGAAGAAAATATCTAATAAAGATAAAAAATTTTAAAAAAAGGAAGTAAACAAACAAACAAACAAAAAAGAATCTTAACAGTCCTATTTCCCCTAAGTTAATACAAGCAGTCATTAATAGTCTCCCGACCAAAAAAAAAAAAAAAAAAAAAAAAAAAAAAAAAAAAAAAAAAAAAAAAAAAAAAAAAAAAAAAAAAAACAAACAAACCGTCCCAGACCAGATGGATTTAGTGCAGAGTTCTATCTGACCTTCAAAGAAGACCTAATTACAACTCTCCTCAAACTATTCCACAAAATAGAAACAGAAGGTAGTCTACACAATTCATTCAATGAACCCACAATTACTCTGATACCTAAAGCACAAAAAGATCCAACAAAGAAGGAGAACTTCAGACCAATTTCCCTCATGAATATCGATGCTAAAATACTCAATAAAATCCTCGCAAACCGCATCCAAGAACACATCAAAAAGATCATCCATCATGACCAAGTAGGCTTCATCCCAGGAATGCAGGGATGGTTTAATATACGGAAATCCATCAACATAATTCACTATATAAAAAAACTCAAAAATCACATGATCAGCTCATGTGAGGCACCTAAGCTGGGTGCTGGAAACTGAATTATAGCCTCTGAAACAGCAGCTAGCAAGCACTCCTAACTGTTGAGCCATCTTTGCAACTCCATAATCTATTAATGCTGAGGTATAATATTTCGTGTTTACTATTCATGTCATTAGGAATGTCATTTAAAATTATTGTGGTAAGAAGTATTGTATCATAGTTCATTGGTACTTACATTGCTTTTATTTCTATTATTTTGGCTTCTTCTATTGAGTGAAACATACTAAATATCTTGAGATAAGATGGAAATATCAATAGGAGACATATGTAAGAGTTCTCTCAGATTGCTTTCTGTATAATAATCAATAAAATATTATGATATATAAAGAAAACTTGGATAAATGATGATTTTCATGTATCATGTAGTGATCCTCATCATCTCAAACAGCTTGATTCCCAGGGTAGCAGTTTTGGGATATAATGGAATATTAAGTAAATGAGACGTATTGGCAGGTCCTTAGGCCATTTGGTAGTAGACTCACTGAAAACAATAGACTCTGAAATATTCTCTCTTCTTTCATCTCTTTATTGTTAGTTGTTTGTTTCAACATGCATTTCCCACCATTGACCTATGGTCCTATCAATTAAGTGGTGAGGATAAGTTCTGGTTGACTGAGAATGAGGTAAACCATGTAATGCTTTATCTTTATAATTTGATTTCTTCAAGTATTTTATTGTATAAATACAAAGTTGACTGTCACAGATGGCATTTATACCTTAGCAGATTTGAGATATTTCACTGAAAGCTTGAGGGATCATTGGAGGATTTTTAAATGGGAAAAACACATTGAGGTTTATATTTCATAAGTATCACTTTCTAAGTAATATGAAATAAAATAAAATGTTTGACAGCTGAATTAGAAGCAATTAGACAGGTGAGATTAATGATATTGCACTAAAGAGTAAAAATGAAAATTGGACCTCTAAAGATCTGGTTACCATCCACAGAACAGAAAAAAATATATAGTCATTCAAATATCACCATTGATAAGCACAGCATGTCCTTAAAGAGTGTGATAGTAAGTTCATGAAGCCTGACCTTCCTAGTTTTATATAACAATGCCAAAATTGCTAGGATTCCTTGCTTCAGAACACACTTTATTGCATTTGTACCTCCAGAGAATCTGATTTCTCCATTCAATTACTAATTATAATTCCATCTCCTCATAGATCCTTCATCTCTAACTTATTCACGGAATAGTTTAATACCCTGTTTCTGCAACCATGTGTCTACTCCAAATCCTCAGCATCCTCATCTCTTCTAGGTATTTTCTTGATAAGTCCTGGCTATACTTGGTGATTATTGCTTCCCAGATATGCCTATTTATTTCCTCATATTTTCTGTGTTTATGAGGTAGACACTGAGGTGCTTTCTTTTGTTCTGGATCCTAGTTATAAGCTAGCCATGCTTCAAGGCTCTCATTGTACTTCATTAAAAGAGATCTTTGAATTCTGGTTTATGAATCACCTCTTCTGACCAAACCTGACCATCATCCTTACTATCCTCTACAAATAAAGGAATGACTCACTATAATGTCAAAGACTATCATCAGAATAGGCTAGATTACAAGCAACTCACATATTAATGACATTTTTTGAACAAAACTTAATTTCTCTCTTAAGCAACCAGTCTTCAGGCTCCCGGCATCCTCAGTGTGATGGCTTTTTGGTGGTGCCGGGGGTCAAACCCTGACTTTGAGCATGTTAGGAATGAACAATATCACTTGCTTTTCTAAGATAAGTTTTTGTGCCAGAACTCAGCATATAGCTACAGTAAGCTTTTCACAATTTCTTATTTTTAAATTAATTTTATCTCTAGACCCTTTCTACTGCACTTTACATGGTATAATCTCTATCATATTAGAAATTAATTATGAAATGACATTTTTTCCTTCATAAGAGGACCAAATTATACAAAACAAAGCTCTGGTTATTTGCTACTATTGCTCAGTAATAATTCTGCTGAATAATTTGTTAAGTGACAATTTGAATGACTATGTGAATATCTATAACATATTTCTTTATAGAAATAATCTGTTCTATTAAAGTTTAAATCTGTAAACATTTCAGTTTTGAGCCTCATATTATATGCTCAGATAGTTTCCAAACCTAATTACAGTTTATTTTTAGCTTGTTTAATATACTTCCTCATAGTCTTAATTTCAGTTACATATATCTGATGTTCCTACATTCTTAAAGCCCTTTTTCCAATCCACCATGTCTGACAATGAGTCACTTCTACTATGTAAAACTAACTATCATCCCCAGTTCTCTATTAATGAAAATCAATTTTATTCAGCCACAGTACCTCCTTCATACTCTGTGTATCTATCATGAGCATCCATGCTTGCAATAGTGCTTTGTTACCATATATCCAACACCATTTGCCATGCTGTGATGCAGAAATGTTTTTTGTTTATGAGCCTTTCTATCATCTTGAGCATCTTGGAGTCATTTTGTGTTTAGGCCAGTTTTCTTTCCTTCTCAGAACAAAATTCAAGACTCATATTTAGTAGGTATTTGATAAATGTGTATCAAAATTACTAAATTACTAACAGAAAACGGTTTCATCTAAATTATATATGTATATATATATATATATATATATATATATATAAAATTTTATGTGTTCATAATATTTAAATCCACATGTAAATGGTCTAAATTATTTTAATGGCAGACTGTTTGAATAATATATTATCTATCTACATAAATGCATATGGTTATATATTGATATTTGATGATGAGACAATAGCAATTAGTAAATTTTGAAGAAAATGATAGGATATCATATCTACAGATAAAATTTTTATTTCAGCTACAGAGAAAGTGTCTGAAGCAGCAGACATAAATCTACCTTAATAGGAAAGTAGTCCCAAAGGTGAGAGTGAAAGTCTGTAATGACAAAAATATATTGAGTCCTTTATCATGTAAGGTCATCAATAAAAACGATAATTCTTTTAAGATCAGAGGTCTAGTTACTGCTCAGAGTAAACAAGTCTATATCTTCACTTGGAAGGAAAGACAGCATTCAGAGTTATAAAATGTCATGTATTTCTTTAGCCAAGGAAACCACAATCAAATCTTGTTGATGAAGAAATTATGACAATTACAAAAATTGCCAAGGGAAACATATGACAATAAATAAAATTTTCATGGCTTCACTTTAAGATCAGGAATTAATATTCATGGTGAACATCAGAGTCAAGGACATACTGCTTTACACTCTAGAGTTAAAGGTCTCCAATGTTAATTTTAGAGTAGTCATTAAGTACTGTTTAGACAAACAAAAAAAATGTTATTTCCTCCAGGGGGGCTATTAGTGTAAAGAGAGAGCTGTCATATTCACCTAATTAATGAAAACAACATTCAGAGATCAAGAAAGTTTGATATTTTCAAACCATTACTTTATAAGTCAAAGCCTTTGAGCAGACATTCATAGCAGCAATTTTGTTTAGAAATACGATTACTGAAAATTCCAGTTGAGAGACTAGAAGAGCATTTTTATTCTTTTGTGAATGCTATGAGCTTTTTGTAAGATGTCAACAAGGCTAACACACTGGCTGTTATATTGCATACAACTGGCTTTCTTAATTAAGAACTTTTCAGAAGACTGACTAATCGTCACTGCTCATTCATTTGAAGATCACAGCAGTGCAATCCAGAAGGACCCCTGCTGCATCTTTGTTACCTGTAATTCTATCTCTAAATTACATTTAGCTGAAGATGTACATCGTTTTGGGAAAAAAAAAACTATCAAAACCCCACTTACTAGAGAACACATATGTAAAAGGTTAGAAGGGAGAGACATCATTGATAGCTCACATTCTGATATTTTATATAGATTTTCAAGTATCACTTTGGCTTTAATATTTAATTTTTACTTTGTGTATGTTGAATATATGCCACATGATTGCAGTGCCTGGTGATTCTATAAGAATTTGGCTCTCCTGGACATGGAGTTTTGTGAGCTGTCTGAGGTGAGCACTAGGCATTGAACTCAGATCTCCTGGAAGAGCAGTAAGTACCCTTAACTGTTGAACCCCGTTTGTTTTTGTTTTTGAGAAAGGATTTCATTATGTGCTTCAGTTTGTCCTTGAAATCCCATTTCTCCGGCTTCTATTTTCCAAGTACTAGGATTACAGGTACATTTAATCAAAAGCATCAATTCATCAGCCTCTACAAAATGATGAGCAGTATGGTATAGGTCCTGGATGCTAACCATCAAGAGACTCTGTCTGCAGTGCTTATTATTGAAGTAGTTCTTGCACTTAGAATGCATGAAACATAACACAGTTAAAAACTGACTGTCACCTAAGGATAAATTTTACATATGCAATTAAAATAAATGTAAAAAATTAAACTTAATATAGATAAGAGTTACATCTACGCATGTTGAACAATCAAACTGCAAATTCTCCATTTCTTAAGTAACTATTATTCAGTGGATATTGAAAGGAAGAAATTAGCTTTTTGTTTGTTTAGAAACTAGCACCTTTGTTACTTTTTTAAATGTACCTGATCATAATTTTAAAAACACTATGATGTTTTCTCTCAATTAGTAAACTTTATTATCTAACAAAACATTGTATGTTATACAAAATGCAATAGAATGAGAAATGAGTAAGTAAAATAAATAATTCATGCCATAATTAGATGAAATAAGCTTTAAGGGAGTTTTTGATAATGAAAAACAAATATACAAAAAAATAAAATTTATCCATGGATTTTATCAAGTGCATTTTGAAAAACTGATTGTCCTATAATGCATTCTAATTATATTTAAATGATTCGGTATTGTGGCTCTATGATTTGGCTTTCTGAGTTAAGAATATACTAACTCAGAATAAGCTTCACATTTAACTGAAATTCATTTAAGACAAGCAGGCAGAAGAAGATTTCTTCGTTCAAAATTCCTTGATGTTTTAAACTATATTTCATAATATACATTTGTCTATCTTGCAAGTCCTTCTTCCACCCTGGAGCAATGCATCTTAAGATGTCTAGGGAAGGAAGAGAGGGGTACCTTTCTTTTGTGAAGTGGAGGAGGTGCTCGTGTGAATCACTGGGAAATTTTAGATAGAAGTATAAATGGAAGTTGAAGTTTTAGAGATGAAATTCCTTTAAAGTATTCTGGTTAAAAAAAACAAAAAAAAGCAACTTGAAAATCTTTCTAAAGCCCCAGAAGTACTTGGATTGCAAATGAAGAGTGAGCCTTTTAGAGTAAGATTATATATCACGTGGATTGGGTCAGCTTGATAACTCATCTTAAGGCACCCTCTTCATTTTCTTACTAAATACCTGGGCACAAGGTAATACTAACTCAAACGTTCTTTTGGAGAATAGATTTCTGGGTATTAGAATTCATTCTGTTTGGCTGAATTCACTTACTGTGCTTCCAGCAGCTACTCTAAAATCTAATATAGAGTTGTTTATGAATCGATTCCATGCATTATACAGACAAAATATAAAAGGTATTCCTGTTTAAGTATATTATATCAATTTAGGATTAACTATTTCTAGAACTTCTGACATAAAATATACTATTTTTTCTGTTACTATTATTAGCACAACGTAACTGCAAGTCTATCATTTATGAGATTGGGTTAAAGACAATACCCAGGAAGACAAATTAAGCCTTTGTATTTATACGTAGAACAAAATTTTGTTGCCATATTATTGTAATTATTTTTCTACTAAAAATGCCATCAAAAGTGAAATGATGTTAGAATTAAAGAAAATCTCAATTCACTGAAACAGATAGAGAGACATCTGCTCAAATTATTGCAAAAATCAATTATAACACATTTTAAAATAATTTTGAGTTGCTTTGATTTCTGTATAAAATTCTATCTCGATTTCCTGTATTTTTATTTGCTAGTTTCAGGAGTGCTCTGTTTAGCTTCTCTAGATAACCTTTGTGAACATTAAGCTGAAAAAAATGACACAATTTTTACACTGAAATAAAAAAGGTCTCTCCTAGTTTACATTATATGATTCTAGGCTAAATAAGAACCACTGAGAAAAGTGTCTGTTCTGACACATCAATAAGAATGGTGTGCAAATCATGTAATGACCATATTTTTTTTTTTCTTAAAAAGTCCGAGTGTACCTATTTTAAGTTAAATACCATTTAACAATCCTGCTCTCTAGGATCACTATGATCCTAGAGTGACTTGGAAATGGAACCACATACAGAAAATGGCCTTGGAGTTTGGCCCATGTAACACCTTGAAGTTATTATAAAAATCCATGAATACCTATATCGCAGTTGCTTTCCTAGAGGGAGTAAAATATTTTACTTAAGCTACTTTTCTCAAACATGATTATTCATTTTGATTTAATATTGCATTGACATGATGCTTTTGGAGGCTTAGAACAATATATGCTATTTTCCTGAAGTCATTAGACTAGCCTTCAAACTTTCTGCATGCTCTTCCTGACCTAACTCTTTTATGAGAATGCCATTTATGACTTTGGAGCAAATGGATCATTTCAGATCTATAATTGTGAGAGATCATTAAATTAGTTAAATTCTTACTCTATGACCTCTTTACGTTTTTGGTTGGGTTTTTTGTTTGTTTGTTTGTTTTTGGGTTTTTTTTTTTTTTGGTTATTTTATTTTATTTTATAACCACAGATTCTGCACCATGGAGCAGTTACTAAATGGAGATCTGCCTGAAAGCAAGAAATGTCATTGTAAATGTACAATCAATCTAGGCCATAGCAAGCTGATATGAAAAAAAAAAAATCATAGTGGTTCTTCAGCTGGGATTTTATAGAAAGTGCATATAATGAGTTTGTATGTGTCCTAATCATTGAATCACAGATAGCTATTTACTTCCAAGGCAACGAAAAAAAGCCAGAATTAGAGATGACTGAAAGAACCTGGACTAAGCTAGGTAATTCAGGAATGTCAGCAAAGTTTTTCTACTTTGCTGTAAGTGTAATATGTAACAGTATTGGGGATATCCATTGAGGGGAAATGCTAGGGGTAGATATGTTGGCCTGATAATATTTACATTTATATTCTTTACAAATTTTGTAAAGAAGGAAGATTATGATAGAATTTGAAGGAGTAGAAAATTGTTTAAACAGATGCATAGCTTGACAAGCATTAATGGAGTGTTTATTATTTAACAATCTAAATATGATATGAAGTTATCTTTATATGAATGGATGGATATGTTTTGTCTGCTACAAAATAGGTATGAACGTTCCTCAATATTACTACCCCTTTTATTTTTACAGTGTAGAAGATGTTTTTATAACTCAAAAATTTTTACCAACTGTTGTTTTCACCCTCCACCTACTGTGAACATGGGATAATCAGGTAAAGTTTTTAAATGATCATCTTAGTATGACAGAAGAAACTGGAACAGAAATGCTTGGGTAATCCAAACACCTGTTTCTCGGGACTGTACAAAGTCTGCAAACCAGCATATGCTCTGTTGCCTAAAGCTAGACTTTTGATAACACATCTTTGACCTGCTCCTTCCTCTGAAGCTTTGTCTTGCATGTGCCTACTCAGTCTGCATAGCAGCTAGGTGGGATTGTGTGAACAGGTTCTAGCCTAGCAGCTGGAAGTAAAAACGACCAAGGAAACCTTTGGGACTTGTTCTGGAAGGCAGAAAAGATCATGTTCTTTGTTCCTTTTATTCTACAATTTCTAGGCTAAGAATCATAGATATGGTTGCCGACTTTCACATTTGAAAATAAAACTGGAAGCAAAAACCTAGAGTGAGGAACAGAGACCCATAACAATTGCTGGCCCATAAGTGTCAGCTCTGAAATGCTTACATTTAATATTACCTAGAGAAGAAAAGCTCTTCTCTTCAGACTATTCTGTTTTATATATTTTTTCTTTTTTTTTTAATTAGAGAATTTCTTTTTTTTTTTTTTTTGCTGTTTCTACAAATTGGTTAAGTTTTTTTTTTCCAATTTTTATTAGATATTTTCTTCATTTACATTTCAAGTGTTATCCCAAAAGTCCCCTATATCCTCCCCCCGCCCTGCTCCCCTACCCTCCCACTCCCACTATTTGGCCCTGGCATTCCCATGTACTGGGGCATATAAACATTTCTAGACCAAGGGCCTTTCTTCCCGAATAATGGCCAGCTAGGCCATCTTCTAATACATATGCAGCTAGAGACATGAGCTCTGGGGGTTCTGATTAGTCCATATTGTTGTTCCATCCATAGGGTTGCAGACCCTTACAGCTCTTGGGTACTCTCTCCAGCTCCTACATTGGGGACCCCGTGCTCCGCCCCATAGACGGCTGTGAGCATCCACCTCTGCATTTGTCAGGGACTGTCAGAGGCTGCCAGGAGACAGCTATTAATTGAAAAAATATTTATTTCATTTTATTTGTATCCCTGTTTTGGTTGCATGTGTGTATGCATGCGTGATATTGGCAGAAGCAGGAAGTATCAGATACTTGGAAATGAAGTAAGTGGTTGTGGGCTGCCATGTAGGTGCTTGAGGTGGACTTCTTCAGTAAAAGGGCAGCAACTGTTCTTCTGAGCCATCTCTCCAGTTCATATATATATATATATATATATATATATATATATATATATATATATATATATAATCAGGCAGCTCTTGGCAACTATGTGGGGAGTAGGGATCAAACGTGGATTCATTGCAAGAACAGCAAATACTCTTAACTGCTGCACAGCCTAGCCATCCCTTGTTCATAAAACTTTCATTTATATTTCTATTTGTATTCAAATTTGTCTTTAATTAGCAAACTGTAGATATTGTTCAAAGGATATTTCTTTGTTTAGATCTTTATCGGTCATGTATGTTTAACCAGAGATGTAAACATGCAATGTAAATTGCTTGCTTATCATGCATGAAGTCTTGAGATATATCTTCAGAAGTGCAATTGATAAACGAGTGAATGAAAGTAATAATTAAATTAAAATTTCCTCAGCTATCAGTTATGTGATATTAAAACTTTTCTGTGATATTTGTTAAATATAATAAAATTATATTAATGAGCAGCCTAGTAAATATATATATATATATACATATATATATATATATATATATATATATATATAAATTTTGAACTTTCTTTAAAAATGTGTCTCTCTCCTCAATATTAAATCATAACTTAATGGCTTTTTCACTCTCATAGCATATTGAAATATTAGGCAATGCATTTCTAATACCCAGTGTCTTAAGAACCTATCCCCATATCTGTCCAGCAGAATTAATTTCATCTTCCAAGTTAAACAAAACAGGCTATGATGCTAAAGACATGAATTGCTTGGATGTTAAAAATCTTTACATGAAATAAGCAATTCACATCTATTATAGGTTTCATTCCTAGCAACTGGATATATTCTTTGAGAGAACAAAATGGGTAGAAAAATAGTAATTTGAATAATTATTACCCTGTTCCCAAATAATTCAAACTTTTCAAAAATACTTCATGTTTGTAGGAAGGAAGAAAGTTAAACTTCATGACTGTTCTATGTTGATCTATCACTTTTCTATCATCTCTAAACATTATCAGAGTTATGCAACCAGAAAATCTCATTAAAGCCTATTATGACATGAGAGTTCTCATCAAAGAGATGTGGAAGAATGCATGATTTACAGTTCTAAAGTTTCAATATATCATCCACCAAAAAATTGAAATCACTCATTAAAAACGTTCACTTATAGCTTGCTCTTTTATTTTTATTTTTATAAATATCTAGATTATGTGGTTTCAACTGCACTTCTGTAATTAAGGAAATGAGAATTGTGAGTTATTTTGTTCATGAGTAATTACTAGAATCATAAAGTAATATAATTATCCTACAGTAGTGTTTTCACCAAGGTATACAGAATTTTAATCTTATCTACTATTTTATTTTAAAAATATGTCCTGAGTATAGTTGAAAACACTTCAAGTGAATTCTGAAGGGCAAATATGTCAGTTGTTAACATATTTGGGATATTGCACATTTTCTTTCACTAATAGAAGATCATTAAGAAGATCCATGTGGCAAAATGAAAGAGCTAGACTAAACATGGTTAAGATGTTTTTGGATGCATTGTAACTTCTATATTAAACTAGAATGCCATTTCTCATGGAAATACCTTTCTCTGGTTGTGGTATCTATTTAATACATCAGGTTCTGCTTTAATGCCTGAATGTTTCATAGCATTTTCAGTATTACAAATTACAAATTACAATTTGAGGAATAGATAAATTGTAGATTGAAAATGATTTCCTGTGCATGCTTCTTTTTTTTTTTTTTTTTTCTGGAAAGGAAGGAGATAGAACAAAGACCTGCTGAGAACCACTTCTAATAAGCAGAATAGCCCATATCAAAGAACCAGTAACATGCCCCATTTGGAATATGCAGTTGCAATGGGCAATGACCATTCAGTATTTTCCATCATAGCCATCTCTTTCTTTTTTTTTTTTTTTTATTTTCCAACTTTTATTAGATATTTTCTTCATTTACATTTCAAGTGTTATCCAGAAAGTTCCCTATATCCTCCCCCCTCCCGGCCCTGCTACCCTACCCACCCGCTCCCACCCCCTGGCCCCGGCGTTCCCCTGTATTGGGGCATATAAAGTCTGCATAACCAAGGGGCCTCTCTTCCCAATGATGGCCAACTAGGCCATCCTCTNAGACACGAGCCCAGGGGGTACTAGTTAGTTCATGGTTATTCTTCCACCTATAGGGTTGAAGACCCCTTCAGCTCCTTGGGTACTTTCTCTAGCTCCTTCTTCCTTGGGAACCCTGTGTTCCATCTAATAGCTGACCGTGAGCTTCCACCTCCATGTTTGCCAGGCATTGGTATATTTTCCCCCTGAGACCGCTATATCCTTTCAAGTGGAACTATTTATTTTAGTTATACTATGCTTTGTCACCATTGCCCATTGAGAATATGAGAGAAAAGTAACATGTCTTCTTAGTTTGATTTAGAATTAAGAGGAGATAGCCATGTATTTGAATTAAGTGTAGAAAAAGTCATTTACATCAACAACTGACATAAAAAAAAAGTGATCATAGAATTTTAAACTTACCCCAATACCATAATATGACTTGGGAAATGATCTAAAAACTAGGATGAGTGTTTTTAAAGGACATGTTTCTAGTTCATTGTTGTTTTATAGACATTGAAAATGTTTGAACGCTTATTGAATGTAAACCCTTGTGAAGGATGCTCCCAAGTTAGCTTTATACTTGGGTATCAGTAAACATGAGATAAGCAAATGTCATAAATGGTTGCACATCTTGGCTCATTATGTGGAATATAAAAGAGCCTTTGAAGAAAAAGTAAGAACGTACTGAAAATTTGTATATGGTGGAGGCTCTGCCTATAAACTATTGCAGAAAACCCAGCAAGGTAGGTCTGTTCATTCTGTATTGCAAATGGTTTTAATGTACAATATATTTTGTTTTAAGTTATTATGCTATGGATGGACTGTCTTCAACTCTCAATTAGTCACTGAAATGATTATCTTTGAGCGATTTGGGACAGAGAGAAGAAAAAAGAACATAAAATAGATTTTCTCCAGGAAATCAGTATATATCATTTGAATAGACCACAAAAATTTAATCTCAAGAAATTAAATAAAGGGGAAAATTCATGTACTAATCTGAACATACCAAGCTGTGTGGCAAATAATACAGCATTTCCACATCTTTGAAGTTGTTATTTCCATTTTTCAGACATTCCTTAAGTGCTTTACTCATGATACACCAGGGTTTTTTAGATATAAGCATGGAAAATATATAAAATTCTAAACAATGCTTATTATATCTATATCAAGTTATTGCATACATATTTTATCTTTTGCAAACAACTTGAATGGATAAAAGTTTAATATTTTTATCTTAACATTAACACTTTATTGTCACAAAATTGTTAGTACCTATTTGTTTTATATGAATGAATAAATAAATTTCTATAAGTACATTTTGATAGATATTTAATATGTAGAATCAATGCCAAATGAAAATCATTTGATCTCCAAATAGAAACTCAAGACAATGGAAAAGAAGATAGATACTGTAAAGAGTACATTACAATGACTGAGAAAAATCATGTTTTTAGAAATCATTAGCAAAACAGTTATCATACTCCTATATTTTAAAATATAAATATTGAAATCAAAATACAAATATATTCTACTAATACTCCAGAGATTAGAAATACTTAGGTACCAAATACTAAGATATTTATAGTAGCTGCATATTTCAAATGGCAGAATGCTGATGAAGGAAACCAAAGCAAAAGACCTAAATAAATGGAAAGTTTTACTACATTAATGGATCTAGGACTCTACCTTCTTAGGATAGGAGATCTTCTCAAATCAATTAATAAGGTTCAAAAAATTGCCATACAATTTATGATAGGTTTAATTTTTAATGTCTAAGATATTTATTCACTTTATATTCAGATTGCAGCCCCCTCCCTCCTCTTCTCCCTGTTCTCCCTTCCCCCAGCCCACCATTCCTCCCCTTCTCTCCAGAAAAGGAGTGGCCTCCTATGGAGATCAAAGAGCTCTGGCATATCAAATCACAGCAAGACTAGGTGCATTCTCTTCCACTAAAGGCTAGACAAGGTTGCCCAGGGAGGGACAATTTAGTCAAAGACAGCCAAGAGGGTTAAGTTTTGTAGACATGACTATGCTAAAATTTTAATGGAAAATAATAAATCATATAATAGTTAAACAACTATAATGACCTTGCAACATATTGTCAGAGAATGATTTCAAAAAGAAGAAAGTAGCAGAAATCACTGTGTTAAAATTTTAAGTCTATCATACAATGTTAAACCCCTGTATTATGAGCTCACATTGTACATAAATATTGGCTTAAAATGAATCAGTCTTAAATGAAGTATATGTAGCAATAACGTGTTTGTATTCATTATTTTAATGATTATACATTTTTAAATCAATATATATTTAAAATACACACACACACACACACACACACACACACACACACACACATATATATATATATATATATATATATATATATGCAAAACTTTACTTCACATAAAATGTATTATCCATGTGTAGAAAATTTCATCAAAGCATCATCAAAACTAAGAACTTAGTGTTTCAAAAGACATTAAAATTATAAACAATGAAGCTATGGTATGGCAGAAAGTACTTTCAAATCATATTTCTTTAAATGAACTGGAATCTAGACATGCAAAGATTTGTAAAGACCCAGTGAATAAGATATATGCAATTCAATTACAAATAATAGACAAGCACATTAATAGAAAATCTACTAGAAAAGATAGAGGTGGTGAATTAGAACATAAAGATGTTAGCCATCATTAAGTATTAGACAAATGAAAATTAAAGTCATAATATGATGCCTCAAGAGGCCTCTCAGAATGACTCTAATGACAAAATACTTCAATTAAGTGATGAACTCTGTCACCTGTGCACTGCCAGTAAGAACATAGTAAAGTTACATTGTCAGCTAATATGATAGTTGGAATGAGAATGGCCCCCATAGGCTCAGTTCATGTATTTGAATGCTTGGCCATCAGGGAGTGACACTATTTGAGAATAATTAGGAGACATAGTTTTGCTGAGGGAGGTGTAACACTGGGAATGGACCTTGAGTTTTCAAAAGCTCAGGCTAGGCCAAGGCTATTCTCTCTCTTTCTCCAACATGCAGATAAGATATAAGCTCTCCAGCTTCTGGCTATTATATCCATTCCTCTGTTGAGGGACATGCTCCACTATATTCATAGCAGCCTTATTTATAATAGCCAGAAGCTGGAAAGAACCCAGATGTCCCTCAACAGAGGAAGGGATACAGAAAATGTGGTACATTTACACAATGGAGTAGTACTCAGCAATTAAAAAACAATGAATTTACAAAATTCCTAGGCAAATGAATGGATCTGGAGGGTATCATCCTGAGTGAGGTAACCCAATCACAAAAGAACTCACATGGTATGTACTCACTGATAAGTGGATATTAGTCCTGAAATTTAGAATACCCAAGAAACAATATACAAAACACAAGAAAACCAAGAAGAAAGAAGACTGAAGTGTGGACACTTCGCCCCTTCTTAGAAAGGGGAACAAAACACCCCTGGAAGGAGTTAGAGACAAAGGTTGGAGCTGAGACAAAAGGATGGACCATCCAGAGACTGCCCCACCCAGGGATCCATCCCATAATCAGCCACCAAACCCAGACACGATTGCATATGCCAGCAAGATTTTGCTGAAAGGACCCTGATATAGCTGTCTCCTGTGAGGCTATGCCAGTGCCTGGCAAACACAGAAGTGGATGCTCACAGTCAGCTTTTGGATGGAACACAGGGTTCCCAATGGAGGAGCTAGAGAAATTACACAAGGAGATGAAGGGATCTGCAACCTCATAGGTGGAAAAACAGTATGAACTAACCAATACCTCCAGAGCTCATGTCACTAGCTACATATATAGCAGAAGATGGCCTAGTTGGCCATCATTGGGAAGAGAGTCTCCTTGGTCTTGCAAACTTTTTATGCCCCAGTACAGGGAAACACCAGGGCTAAGAAGTGGGAGTGGGTGGGCAAGGAAGTTGGGGGGGGCGAGTGTATAGGGGACTTTTGGGATAGCATTTGAAATGTAAATGAAGAAAATACCTAATAAAAACTTGGAAAAAAAGATTTAAAAGTTTGACAGGTTCATTTTTAAGTTTATAACCTAACAGTCATGTTTACTTTGAGATATTCATGCCATAAAAACGTAAAACTAAATTTAATTTTAAAAAGCTGTATCTTTTGTTTGTTTTGTTTTAGTTTGGTTGTTATTTTGAGATAGGGTTTCCTTATAAAACCCAGGCTGAACACTAAATGTACAATTCCCCACTGTGCTGAGATTGTAGGAGTGGGTCTTCCCTGCTCGAAGTTTTAGTTTTAACAGCCTCGCATTAGAAAAAGACCAGATCACATTCAGTTAACTAATAAACACTGAGATATATGCATACTAAGGAATATTATTCAGAAATAAAAGAAATGCAACCAATTGGATGGACTTCAAATTAGTTTTTCTGAGTGAAACATTCAATTCAAAATTGTTTTATACTATTTGGTGGCTTCCATATTGGGTGAAATATTACATAGAGAGAGTAAAATATTACATAGAGAGAGTAGGGGTGGACAAAGAGAGAGAGAGGGAGAAAGAGAGAGGGGGAGAGGGAGAGAGAGAGGGAGAAGGAGAGAGAGAGAATAGAGAGAGAGAGAGAACTTGGCTATGAAATTATAGAAGAAGCTCTTTGCACTGGTAGTGTTATTCTATATCTTAACTGCCTTCAGAGCATTATCCTCATTATGATATTGTATCAGAGTTTTGAAAAATATCTCCATCGAACAAACCTTGGAAAAGTTTCTACAATATCACTATATATTATTTCTTTTCATGATTTATGATTTTTGTAATGAATTCTGGAATTAAATGTTGAATAAAAAGGATGCATTGATAATATGCCAACACTTGGGGCATTGGACAGCTCTGCATAGGAAACTGCTAATTGGACACAACTTTTTGAAATGAAGAGTTACAATGAGAAGGTCAGGAATCCATGGAAGTTTGTAGTCTCTTAAAAATAATATTTATTCTAAATTTCTGGGCTAATATCCATTTATCAGTGAGTGCATACCCAATGACTTCTTTTGTGATTGGGTTACCTCACTAAGGATTATATCCTCTAGAGATAGAACCCCAGGAGCTGAAGGGGTCTGCAACCCTAGAAGAGGATCAACAATATGAACTAACCAGAACCCCCAGAACTCCTGTCTCTAGCTCCATATGTAGCAAAAGATGGCCTAGTCGGTCATCATTGGGAAGATAGGCCCCTTGGTACAGCAATCTTTATATGCCCCAATACAGGGGAACGCCAGGGCCAAGAAGTGGGAGTGGGTGGACAGGGGAGCAGGGAGGGGGAGGGGGAGGGGACTTTCGGAATAGCATTTGAAATGTAAATTAAGAAAATATCTAATAAAAAATTGGAAAAAAATAATATTTATATACATGGTAATGATAGAAACAAATTGTTACTCTCATTCTTTTTACGTAAAATAAAAGTAAAGAAAAACTGAATAGAAGTACTTTCTTTTTTATCTTTTTTATTAGATATTTTCTTTATTTACATTTCAAATGCTATTCCAAAAGTTCCCTATACCCTCCCACCGCGCTACTCCCCTACCCACCCACTTCCACTTCTTGGCCATGGCATTCCCATGCACTGGGGCATATAAGGTTTGCAAGACCAAGGAGAATCTCTTCCCAATGATGGCCGACTAGGCCATCTTCTATTACATATGCAGCTAGAGACATGGGCTCTGGGGGTACTGGTTAGTTCATATTGTTGTTTCACCTATGGGGTTGCAGACCCCCTTCAGCTCCTTGGGTACTTTCTCTAGCTCCTCCACTGGGACCCTGTGTTCCATCCTATAGATGACTGTGAGCATCCACTCTGTATTTGCCAGGCACTGGCATAGTGTCTCTTGAGACAGCTAAATCTTGCTGGCATATGCAATAGTGTCTGGGTTTGGTGGCTGATTATGGGATTGATCCCCGAATGGGGTAGTCTCTGGATGGTCCATCCTTTTGTATTAGCTCCAAACTTTGTCTCTGTAACTCCTTTCATGGTTGTTTTGTTCCCTATTCTAAGGAGCAATGAAGTATCCACACTTTTTTCTTCTTGATTTTCTTGTGTTTTGCAAATTGTATCATGGGTATTCTAAGTTTCTGGGCTAATATCCACTTGTCAGTGAGTACATATCAAGTGAATTCTTTTGTGATTGGGTTACCTCACTAAGGACGATTTTCTCCAGATACATTCATTTGTCTAAGAATTTCATAAATTCATTGTTTTTAATAGCTGATTAGTACTCCATTGTGTACATGTACCACATTTTCTGTATTTATTCCTCTCACATTTTTATTAGATATTTTCTTTATTTATACTTCAATGCATATCCCCTTTTTTCGTTTTCCCTTTGAAGACTCACTTATCCCCTCCTGCTTCCCTCTGCTCACCAACCCACCCACTCCTACTCCCCTGTTCTGGTATTCCCCTATAATGGGTCATTCAGCCTTCCCAAGTCCAAGGACCTCTTCTCCAATTGATGCCCAACAAGGCCATCCTCTGCTACATATGCAACTAGAGCCATGAGTCTCACCATGTGTTTTCTTTGATTGGTGGTTTAGTCCAAAGAAGCTCTGGGGGGTACTGGTTGGTTTATATTGTTGTTTCCATTATAGCTGAGTAGTACTCCATTGTGTAAATGTACCACATTTTCTGTATTTATTCTTCAGCTCCTTGGGTCCTTTCTCTAGCTCCTCCATTGTGGACCCTGTGCTCAGTTTAATCGTTGACTGAGAACATTCACCTCTATCAGCCAGGCGTGGTTCAAGAAACTATGTAGTGTTGTTCTTTCAAAAGTACATTCTAAATCAAAAGGGAAGGGGATTTTTGTTTATTATACTAAGAATAATAAGTGCTCTGTGACACACAAAACTTCACTGCTCATATTTAAGTATAGATATGAATTATCTGTACATGAAAGGCTTGTTAAACTATTTCATTGGTAAGCTAATACCATGGACATGTAAGAAAATCTGCAACCTTTTGTTAGAGTCTAATGGTTTGAAACCTCTAAAATTCTTTGCTAGTGGATTATTTGGAAACTAATGGTGACAGTTTGTGGCCTGCCTGATAGCTAACAATGTGCCAAAATGTCAGAGACTCAACTAACAGCCCTTAGGCTCATACTCGTCAGCAGCAAGCCATGGTGTCTTTAATGCTTTTTATAAAGATTTTGAGTATCTTTCTCCAAACTGGAAAATGAGCTATACCACCACAAGCTGCAAATCAGTTGCAAGCTTGCATTTCAGTGGGACATGATACTATTTCTTCATTTTGTCACTTTCTCTGGAATGTTGCTTGACATGCATTCAACTTTAAGCTTTTGCCTTTCAGTTTCACCTTCCATTAAAATGTAGACATAGAAACAGATGGCAAATGTCATCATTTTGGAAAATTGTCAACTTTTCATTCATCCTTGCAACTCTAAATTCAGAGATCACTTTAGTGCAATTTCTCAGAGGACTGGATCAGAGGTTATATTTAAACCTTCAAAAGAATTGCAGGTCAATGCTTTTGAAATTCAAATTGCAAATGTGGCACACTATTTTAAAACAACAATAAATACTGAAAATGAGTGTCTCAATACAGATATTCAGCATGACTAACATTCAGATGAGTGCAGACCCCACATTTATGTGGCTTATATAGTCACCCGATTTTCTTTTTTACATGACACATAGGGAATATGAAATTAAGTGATTGTTCATTTTGAGCAGGTTGTTTAATCAGTACTCCTTACTTAACTAGTATGGCAATTATTCATCAATACCCACAGGAAAACTTTATTCCTGGTAACAATGATGTCTGAATGTGAAAAGTTTCACTAGAACCTAAGAAAAGAAAAAATAGAAAAAAGAAGAAGAAGAAGAAGAAGAAGAAGAAGAAGAAGAAGAAGAAGAAGAAGAAGAAGAAGAAGAAGAAGAAGAAGAAGAAGAAGCATTGCCTAAGAAAGATGCATTGGTTCTTTAGAAAAGTGTTGGTTTTTTGTGACGTTACGCTCTGAATCAAGACATTCATTAATCTACATTTTTATAGTAAGTCCAGCTTCTAATAGATGTAATCATGTTTTGAAAGGTTTTTTTTTGTTTGTTTGTTTGTTTAATTTAACTCATAGATGGTTTTGAGGAATTTTAAAAACCTACCATGACTGTGACCACAGTCCAACACAAGCCACAGTATTGTCCAGAGGGAATTTTCAGGACACTGGAATGATTAGTGCTAATAAACATATCAGAAGTAGAAGAATTGTAATTAGACAATATACTAAGTAATTTTCAGATGGTTTCAAATATCAGAGTAAACTGCTTTAGAGTTTTCATTGAGTAGCAAAGCACTGAAATTCAGAAAAGTGAGACAAAGAGATTCAAACATACCCTCTTTCCTTATAAACAGCTTGGTATGGACATCCACTATCTTTCAAGTAGGCTATGTCTCACAATCCATGAAGGGATAAACATGTTTAAATTGAGATTTTAAACCATTATTAAAAAAAAAAATATTTACATTTCAAATATTGTCCCCCTTCCTGGTATCCCCTCCAAAAGCTCCTACACCTCATACTCCTGCCCTTTGCCTCTAAGAGGGTACTCCCACAACCTACTCACTCCTGCCTCACCTTTCTAGCATCCCCTTTAGCTGGGGCAACAAGGCTCCCCAGGACCAAGCTCCTCCTCTTCTTCTGATGCCAGATAAGGCAGATCTCTGCTACATATGTAGCCAGAGCTAAGGACCAACTCATGTACACTTTGTATGGTGGTTTAGTCCCTGGAAGCTCTGAGGTAGTCCTGTTAGTTGATATTGTTGTTCTCCCTATGGGATTGCTATCCCCCTTCAGCACCTTCAGTCCTTTCCCTAACTCTTCCATTAGTTTTCCTGGCTGTGTCCTGTGGATCGCTGTGGTTATCTGTTTCTGTCTTAGTCAGATGCTGGCAGAACCTCTCAGAGAACAGCTATACCAGGCTCCTGTCTGCAAGTACTTCTTGGCATCAGCAATAGTGTTTGGCTTTGGTGTCCTACAGACAGATGAATCCCAAGACAGGGCAATCTCTGGATGGCCTTTCCTTCAGTCTCTACTCCATTTTTCCCCCTCCGAGTGTCCTTTAGACAGGAATAATTCCGGGTTAATGATTTTCAGATGGGTGGATGGCCTCCTCCCTTAACTGTGGGGTCATGTCTATCTATTGGAGGTGGACTTTTCAGGTTCTATTTCCCCATTTTTCAGTATTTCGGCTAATGCCATCCTGCCCAGAACCCTACCTCCCTCTGCCTCCTGTGTTCCCTCTTCTAAGTGGGATTGAACCATCCACACTTTAGCCTTCCATCTTGTTAGCTTCATATGGTCTGTGAGTTGTATCATGAGTAATGTGAGGTTTTGGGCTAATATCCACTTAGCAGTGAGTACATACTATATATGTCCTTTTGGGACTGGGTCACCTCACTCATGATGATATTTTCTAGTTACATTCGTTTGCCTGCAAAATTTGTATTGTTGTTTTTAGTAGCTGAGTATTATTTCAATGTGAATTTTACCACTTTTTTCTGTATCCATTCCTTCATTGAGGGACATCTGGGTTCTTTCCAAGTCCTGGCTATTATAAATAAGGCTGCTATGAATATAATGAAGCATGTGTCCTTGTTATATGTTGGAGTATCATTTGGGTATATGGCTAGTAGTTTTATAGCTGGGTCTTCAGGTAGAAATATTTTCAATATTATGTGGAGTCGCCAAATTAATTCTCAAAGTGGTTGTACCAGCTTGCATTTGTACCAGGAATGGAGGAGTGTTCCTCTTTCTCTACATCCTCACCAACATCTGATGTTGCCTGAGTTTTTCGACTTAGCCATTCTGATTGGTGAAAAGTGGAATCTCAAGGCCATTTTTATTTGTATTTCCCTGATGACTAAAGATGTCGAACATTTCTTTAGGTGCTTCTCAGACATTCAGTATTAGTTGAGAATTCTTTGTTTAGCTCATTACCCCATTTTTAAATAGGGTTATTTGTTTTCTTGTTTTTATTTTTTTTCTGTTTTTTTTTTTTTTTTTTTTTTGAGTCTAACTTCTTGAGTTGTTTTATATTTTTTGGATATAAACCCTCTGTCAGATGTAGGGTTAGTCAAGATCTTTTCCCATCTGTAGGCTGCTATTTTGTCCTATTGACAGCATCCTTTGCCTTATAGAAGCTTTTAAGTTTTATGATGTCCCATTTCTCAATTGATTTTTCCCAGTCTCCCTGATATTTTATTAGATATTTTCTTTAATTACATGTCAAATGTTATCCCCTTTCTTGGTTTCCCTCTCTGAAAACTCCCTATCACATTCCACTTCCTCTGTGACCAACCCACCCACTCCCACTTTCTGGCCCTGGTATTCCTCTATAGTAGGGCATAGAACCTTCACAGGACCAAGGGCCTCTCCTCCCATTGATAAGCAAGTAGATCATCCTCTGCTACATATGCAGGTAGAGCCATGAGTCCCAACATGTGTTTTCTTTGGTTGTTGATTTGGTCCTAGGAAACTCTGGGAGTATTGGTTAGTTCATATTGTTGTTCCTCCTAAAAGGGTACAAACTCATTCAGCTACTTGGGTGCTTTCTCTGCCTCCATTATTGGGAACCCTGTGATAAATCCAATGGATGATTGTGAGCATACACTTCTATATTTGTCAGGCACTGGCAGAGCCTCTCAGGAGACAGCTATATCAGGCACCTGCCAGCAAGATTTTGTTGGTATCCACAGTAATGTTTGGATTTGGTAGTTGTATATGGAATGGATACCCAGGTCGGGCAGGCTCTGGAGGGACATTCCTTCAGTCTCTGTTTCATACATTGTCTTTGTAACTCCTTCCATGGGTATTTTGTTACCTCTTCTAAGGAGGATCAAAGTATCGACACTTTGGTTTTCCTTCTTCTTGAGTTTCATGTGTTTTGCGAATTGTATCTTGGGTATTCAAAGCTTCTGGGCTAATATTCACTTATCAGTGAGTGCATATTATGTGTGCTCTTTTGTGTTTGGGTTACCTCACTCAGGAAGATATCCTCCAGATCCATCCATTTGCCTAAGAATTACATAAATTCATTGTTTTAACAGCTGTATAGTACTCCATTGTGTAAATGCACCACATTTTCTGTATCCATTCCTCTGTTGAGGGACATATGGGTTCTTTCCAGCCTCTGGCTATTATAAATAAGACTGCTATGAACATAGTGGAGCATGTGTCCTTATTACAACTTGGAACATCTTCTGGGTATATACCAAGGAGAAGTATTTCTGGATCTTCTGGTAATACAATGTCCAATTTTCTGAGGAACGCCCAGACTGATTTCCAGAGTGTTTGTACCAGCTTGCAATCCCACCAGCAATGGAGGAGTGTTCCTCTTTCTCCACATCCACACCAGCATATGCTGTCACCTGAATTTTTGAGTGTAGCCATTTTGACTGGTATGAGGTGGAATCTCAGTGTTGCTTTGATTTGCATTTCCCTCATGATTAAAGATGTTGAACATTTTTTCAGGTATTTCTCAGCCATTCGCTATTCCTCAGTTGAGATTTCTTTGTTTAGCTCTGTACCCCATTTTAAATAAGTTTATTTGATTTTCTGGAGTCCAGCTTCTTGAGTTCTTTGTATATAGTGGATATTAGTCCCCTATCAGATTTAGGATTTGTAAAGATCCTTTCCCAATCTGTTGGTGGCCTTTTTTTCTTATTAACATTATGTTTTGCCTTATAAAAGCTTCACAATTTTATGAGGTCCCATTTGTCAATTCTGGATCTTACAACACAAGTCATTGTTGTTCTGTTCAGGAATTTTTCCCCTGTGCCCATACATTTGAGCCTCTTTCCCACTTTCTCCTCTATACATTTCAGCATCTCTGGTTTTGTGGGGAGTTGCTTGTTATAGTTGGACTTGAGAGTTGTACAAGGAGATAACCACTAGTTCAACCAGCACCATTTGACTCTATCCAGTTCATTCTATGAAGCCACAATTACTCTGATACCCAAACTACACAAATATCTAACAAAGAAAGGAGAACTTCAGATCAATTTCCCTTATGAATATTGATGCAAAAATACTCAAGAAAATTCTCACAAACTGAATCCAAGAACACATCAAAACAATCATCCATCATGATCAAGTGGGCTTCAGCCCAGGGATGCAGGGATAGTTCTACATATGGAAATCCATCAACATAATGCATTATATAAACTAACTCACAGGGAAAAAAAAATACACGATCATCTCATTAAATGTTGAAAAAGCATTTGACAAACTCCAACAGCTCTTCATGATAAAAGTCTTTGAAAGATCAGAAATTCAAGGCCCATACCTAAGCATAATAAAAGCAATATACAGTAAACCAGTAGCCATCATCAAATTAAGTGGAAAGAAACTTGAAGCAATCCTATTTAAAACAGGGAATAGACAAGGCTGCTCATTCTCTCCCTATCTATTCAATATAGTATTTGAAGTCCTACCCATGCTACACGCCTCCCAATGAAGTGGCTTGCCAAGCTGAGAAGCTTAGAAGCTCTCATGAGACATAGAGTTTCAAAAGAAACCCATTCTCCTGAGAAGGCATTCTCATAACCTGTATATCCCTTCATTAGTCTGGTGTATGGATCCACATGCTCTCCTTTAGTATTATTTTATTATAAGTGCCTTTAAAGATTGAATTCTGACCTAGCTAAGCCTTCAAGTGTTCCAAAGTCCTAGAAAATCCTTGAATTCAGTAAGAATCTAGAAACAGGGAAACTAATTAGGCATTCCAAAGAAAGGAGCCAGAGTAGCTTAAGGCTGGTCTGCAGAATGTTTACTAGGGACAATAGCCAGTCTTACCCAGGCAAGCAATTATGAAAAAGTTAGGATTTCCCACTGAGACAGGAATCTTCACTACAGCCAGGTATGGCAGACTACATTACTTATTAGTAGAAAGTCCTGCCACACTATTCACTTAGAATAATCGCCAAGTCGCTCCCATATACAGGAATTTACAATGGTTTAGGAAGTAGATGAGGCTGTGGTTGTAGAGTATTGCATTATTCATGAGAAGGTTAGCTAGAGAACTTCTTAATTAGAACCATGACTTGGGTGTGAAAGCCCTTGCCCTGGGAGTGTAAAGACCTCATACCTGGAACTAAGAATATAGCTGACCTTAGATAGAGCTGACTTTGTCTCAGTTGTTTTATTGTCCAGTTCCTGCTAGTCTTTGTGTTTACATTTCCTGTTTTGTGTAAGAGTCATTAAGCATCTGGTGATCTCATTGTACCTTGCTGATGTGTCACCTAATTTCCCTATTTTCATCTGTATAAAAAGTCTGATGTCCAATTTGACAAATTACATTCAGATTCTACACACCCTCTCTGTCACCCACATTCACTGACTCCTTTGCCCACCTGCTCCAGAGAACACATTCCAAGCAGATAGGAGACCAAAAAAGGGGATAGTCTGTGGCATAATCAGAGCAATTAGACAAGAAAAGGAGATCAAGGGGATGCAAATTGGAA
Organism: Mus minutoides; assembly: GCA_902729485.2. NCBI lineage: Eukaryota > Metazoa > Chordata > Mammalia > Rodentia > Muridae > Mus > Mus minutoides. The sequence continues at coordinate 819,871 of LR753344.1, read as the reverse complement.
AGGAGGAAGTGAAAATATCACTATTTGCAGACGATATGGTACTATACATAAGTGACTCCAAAAATTCCAGCAGATAACTCCTAAATCATTTGTTAATTATTGATTTTAGAGCCTAAGCAATTGATGTTCTCTTCAGGAAAATTTCCTCTGTGCCAATGTGTTCAAGGTTATTTTCCACTTTCTTTTCTACTAGATTCAGAGTATCTGATTTTATGTGAAGGTCCTTGATCCACAGATAAACTAAACAGTAACATAACCCCAAAGCAAATAGAAGCAGTCATTAAAAGCCTCTGAACAAAAAATGCCCAGGGCCAGATGGTTTTAGTGAAGGATTCTATCAGACCTACAAAGAAGACCTAATACCAATACTTCTCAAACTATCCTACCATGTAGAAACAGAAGGAAGTCGTCCTAATTTGTTCTATGAAGTGACAGTTATGCTGAAAACTAAACCACACAAAGACCCAACAAGGAAAGAAAACTTCAGAACAATTTTGCTTCTAAATATTGACAAAAAAACGACTCAATAAAATTCTCACAAACCAATTTAGGAACACATCAAAATCATCATTCACCATGATCATGTAGGCTTCATCCCAGGGATGAAGAAATGGTTCGATATATATGGATATTGATCAATGTAACCCACTATATAAACATACTAAAGAAAACAAAAACAAAAACAAAAAACATGGTCATCTCATTAGATGCTGAAAAAGCCGTTGACAAATTACAACACCCCTTCATGTTAAAGGTCTTCTAAAGATCAATAATTGGAGACTCATACTTAAACATAGTAAAAGCAATATATAGCAAACCAGTAGCCAACATCAAACTAACTGAAGAGAAACTTGAAGCAATCCCACTAAAATCAGGGAGAAAACAAGGCTGCTCTCTCTCTCTCTCTCTCTCTCTCTCTCTCTCTCTCTCTCTCTCTCTCTCTCACTGTCTATTCAATATAGTACTTGACTTGAAGTTCTAGCTAGAGCAATTAGACAACAAAAGGAGGTCAAAGGAATACCAATTGGAAAGGAAGAAGGCAAGATATCACTATTTATGTATGATATGATGGTATACATAAGTGACCCCAAAAATTCTACCAGAGAACTCCTATACCTGATAAACAACTTCAGCAAAGAGGCTGGATATAAAATTAACTGAAACTAATTAGTAATCTTCCTCTATACAAAGGATAAAAGGGCTGAGAAAGAGATTAGGGAAACAACACCCTTCACAATAGTCACAAATAATATAAATATCTTGGTGGAACTCTAACCAAGCATGTGAAAGATCTGTATGACAAGACCTTCAACTCTCTGAAGAAAGAAATCAAAAATCTTAAAAGATGTAAAGATCTCCCATGCTCATGGATTGGTAATATTGACATAGTAAAAATGGAAATCTCATCAAAAGGAATATACAGAGATTTTTAACTGTTAATGTGTTAAATGGATACTGTTTTGATGCATTATTTTTAAGTAAATTGTAAACTTTTCATTCTAGTCTGAAAAAGATGAATATATATATATATATATATATATATATATATATATATATATATATATATATATATATATATGCAATTAATTCCCTAAGGGGTGAAACACACAGTTGTTACCGATTTTAATCTTTGCCCAAGGAGACTTGGGATTATTTTTACATTATTGGAAATTGTCATTAACAAAACTTTCTAGAGAAGAACCCTTATATTCCCTAATATAGCATGAATAATCTTCTTCCTGTGTGTATTCAAGCACACACACAAACACACACACACACACACACACACACACACACACACACACAGAATTACCAAAATCATCTTTGCAGATGTGCATGAACCAAAGGTGTCTCTGCTCTGTTTGTCTGAGAAGGGCAATAACAAAATGTTACAGTCCATTTAGCAGTAAACTATGCATCTTTTCTGCAAGACTTTGCTTACATTTTATTTGCAACATTTTATTTCCTCTATAAATTTTATTTCCTAGTCTCTAGTAATTTCTGGCAACAAAGTAGATACCCAGATGGTATCTCTTTTCTCCATAAGCTTGAAATAATGTCTCAATATAAATTCCAATCCCATTTTTTTATGATTTACATTCTAAAACTTAATACATGGCAACACATGCAAATATTGAGACAATACATGTAATTGAATGTGACAGCAGGAAACTTTAAGTATTAGAAAATACTGTATAGTTTCATCAAGTCAATTATAATTTAATTAAAAGAGTACCTGATGACACAGGCATAAAGCCCACTGTCTTGTAGTAATGTTGGTCTGAACCAAATGGAATCTTCCTCTTTGCTCATTCTACTTCCATCAAAGGCAATAGGCTCTTCAAAATCTCCTGGACCAGAGCTTTTATACCACATTAAGCTGAGTCCAGCACTTTGGGCGAGAGAGTAGTTTGTTCTTATATAACCATAAAAGAGTGCACACTTGATTCTAACAGGTTCTCCCACCAAAACTTGGTACTTCTTGATATCAACAGACCAATCAGTGCATCCATCAGCTGCAGGAATAAAGAGAGGAGAGAGAAGAAAATAATTAGAGAAAAGAATTAGCAATATATATATTCATTCATTTACTTAACTGTTTACAGAGCATATGTATTTAATCAGATTTATTCTAGACACATAGAATATACAGTGATGGATAACACAGAAATTTGTCCTCAAATTTGCTCCAAACATTGTATTTATTTAGTTTTAGCTTGTATCACTAAGCTCATTATTTATTTATTGTTAATCAGTTATAAATATACTATTTAGCTTGCTCTGTAAAAATAAATCCTGGCTTTCAAAAATATTTTTCCAGTTGTTTGGGACCCACATAAAGACCAAGCTGAACATCTGCTACATATGTGGAGAACAGGAAGAGGGGCGTAGGCTAGGTATAGAATGTGTATGTTATTTGGTTGGTGGTTAAGTCTCTTAGAGCCCCAAGGGTCCAGGTTAGTTGACTCTATTAGTGTTCTTTTGTTGTTGTTGTTGTTTTGTTTGTTTATTTGTTGTTGTTTTTTTCTAGACAGGGTTTCTCTGTATAGCTGTGGCTGTCCTGGAACTCACTTTGTAGACCAGGCTGGCCTTGAACTCAGAAATCTGCCTGCCTCTGCTTCCCAAGTTCTGGGATTAAAGGCATGCTCCACCACCGCCCAGCTCTATTAGTTTTCTTGTGGAGTTCTTATCCCTTTTGTGGCCCCCAGTCTTTCCCCAAAAACTTCCATAAGAGTCTCCAAGCTCCATGCAATGTTTGGCTGTGGATGTCTGTATCTTTCTGGGTGCTGGGTGGAGCCTTTCAGAGGACAGCCATGTCTGCAAGCATAACATAGTATCATTCACAGTGTCAGGGATTGTTGCTTGCCTGTGGGAGTGGGATAGTTCTCTAGTTGGACCACCTATTGCTTAGCAATTCTCTTACCCTCTACTCCATCCCTTGTCCCTGAATTTCTTGTACACAGGATAAATTTGGGGTCGAAGATTTTGTGGGTGGGTTGGTGTCCCTATCACTCTACTGGGGCTCCTGCCTGGCTGCAAGAAGTGAGTTTTTCAGGTTCAATATCCCCAATGCTGTGAGTTGCTGATAGGGTCATCCTTGTTGATTCTTTGAGAGACTCCCCTATCCCAGGACTCTGCCATGCCCTCAGAGATGTCCCGTACCTCCTCACCCCCACCAGTTCTACATTCCATTCATTCTCATGGCCTTCTGGCCTGGAGAGGTGCTCAGGAGGGGGAGCAGAGATTGGGATGAAAATGAATTAAAAAGAAACAAAAAAGAAAGGAAAGGAAAGGAAAGGAAAGGAAAGGAAAGGAAAGGAAAGGAAAGGAAAGGAAAGGAAAGGAAAGGAAAGGAAAGGAAAGGAAAGGAAAGGAAATTTAACTTTCCAGTAACGATCAAATTCTGAAAATAAAATATAGGTACATTAAAAATGTTTTTTTTTCCTTTTTTTTCTGATATATTGAAGCTTTGTCAGTAGAGGGGGCTGGAGAGAAATTGCTCTTTTTCCATGCTTACTTGGCAGATTTTTGCAGCATATAGGGCTTCCCGAGGACTCCTAAAATGAATGGTACCCAGCAACTTTGATTAAAAAAAAATGCTATTCTTTAGGTGAGACATTTCTTAATGAATATTTCCTCTGCGAACGTTAGACAGAATGTTCCTGGCAACCCCAAGGGGTTGTTGTATTGTCATCAAGTTGTGCTAATGCAGAAATACTGTGACGTCTAACATTCAGTTAGCGAAAGCATGACAAGGCTTTCTCAATGATGTTTGTGTCTCTGCTCTGGTGAGAGAAAAATAATGGGATCCATTACTTGGAATTTCCATTTTATTTGTTAGGACAAGGGCAACTGGTCTACAATTAATTAAGGGTCTCTTTTGCTGTGAACTGAATGTTTGTGTAACCCCCTCCCCTTGCATACATGGAAGCAGTAACAACACACTATATTAGTGTTTGGAGATGGGTATTTGGAATTAGATTAGGTCAGAAGTCTGTGGCTCCTTCTGATAGGATTAGTGCCCTTAGATGTAGAGACATGAAAGCTTGTTCTTTCTTCCATTGGGACTCACAAAGAGTTCATTGTGTAGGTACACAGAACAAAGGTAGCCATTTCTAGGTTATATAAAGGACCATCACTACAACTGAATCGATTGGTACGTTGATATTGGGCTTTTCAGGTACTAGCACTGGGAGAAATAAGCTATCATCATATAAACCACACCATCTATTATATTTTGTTATGGTAGCCCAAGTAGAATAATGTATTTATCTTGATATTAGTGTATCCCTTTAGTATTACAATACCCTTTTACTTTTGATAATTCTTTATAATTTGGTAATTTATGATAGAAATTTTGTTCGAATTACAATGCCATTTCTTTCACTGATTAGACCCATATAGATAACATCAGAAATGAATGTGTTACAGTTATGCATTATGGGAAGAAATAAAGTTAATTGAATTGAGCTATGATAGCAGTTTCACAATCAGAGACAGAAGCAAGCAGTCACTTCTCTGACTGCTGAGAACACTGAGGAATTTATAAAGATGAAACTGTGGTAGCAAATAAAGAAGCTAAGGAATAAGATTTGGTTGGATGTAAGTACCATGTCCCAAAGAACATCTTAAGACCATTGTTTTCTCAGACCAACTATCATGGTGTAGCAATAATGACCTGGGACTTGCCACATATCTAAGCTGCTATCCATTTGCCTCAGCTGCCGAATCTTAGTGTAGCAGGCATATTCCAAGATATCTGGAGACAAGCATTTTTTAGTATACCCTTCCTGACATACATACAAAACAATAGATTTTAACATGGCTGACACATCAACACTATTTGTATACTTGAGATGTCAGTAACTTCTAAGAAAAAAATATGACAAATGAAAAATAATCATGTTAATGTCTATCAAATATTTAAATAAATATTTAATAAATGACAGAATTGTTTTCTCTTTTAATATTTCTGGTGGTTTTCATTATTTTTATAATTTCTCCTTTTTTCTTTCTTTTTACCCATTTTCCATTAATTAGTATAAACTAAATTAGGTGAATGATGACATTTCACTCTACTATAGAGCAGCATCTTCTTAAGAGATGTTTTGATTGTATAACAAAGTACCTTCTAACATTGTATAGCAAGACATCTCAAATCTTAAAAGGACATGAGATTACATTGAATTTTACTGGTACTGATGAAAATTACTATTGATACATTCAGTTCCTTCAGGTTTTTCTTTAAGGGCATATGTTCTACTTGGAAAAATCAGCAAAATTATTTCTAGATACTTTTGGCTATGTAATTTAGCAGGTAAACTTCCAAATTTTCATCCTCCGATTAAAAAAAAAATATTACTAGTAATTGTGGAGAGCAATAATGTGAGATCTGTTTTTCTTTCTTCCATAATAAAATCTCCGTCTATAAAGTCTTGATTAAGAAGTTCAACCTTCATTGAAAATGTTCCCTGAGAATAGCTTCCTTTTTTACGCATCTGCAGTACATAATTCCTTTAAAACCAATGGGAGCTTATGAAGCTAGAAAACTATGTTGGAAAATAAAAGAAGAAAGCAATATCCTTATTTCTTTCTTATGCCACTCTAAAATTTTAAGACTAAGATGAAGACAGTGATAGAATTGGGACTCAGAACTAATTGCTTTCCAGAGAGTTCATACTGAAGTATCATTTCATGAACAAAAGCTATATACACTGGAAAATGTCAATATATTCAAATGAGATTAGAAAAAGTATTTTAATTAAGTCACTATTCCTACATATGTAAGAGCTCAAAATATTTCCATGGTAACAAGCTTAAAGGTTGAATTCCAAAAAAATCATCTAATCATAGAACTCACACATATTGCATTCCTAATATGAATATGTAAGCGTCAGGTGTGGTGGCACATGTCTGTAATTCACAAGAGTGAAGGCAAGAGAATCAAGTGATCAAGACCAGCATGAGGTTTACAGGGAATTTAAGGTCAGTCTGTATATGTAGCTAGACCCTATATACAAAGAGGAAAAAAAAAAGGAAATAAGAAAGAAAAAAAATTAAAAAGTGGTGTACTTCAATGGGTAGGGGTGCTTGATGGGCATGCATATGGTCCCATGTTTAAACTAAACTAAATGTCAGTGTTGAAAAAAAAAGAGATCAATGATTTTCTCAGAAATGTTTAAGCCTCTTTCTCTTTTACTAAGCTAATAAATCTTGTTTCTAGCTAATTTGTGAATGCTGAATACTCACAACTCAGTGGTTTCCTCTTTGAAATTTATATTTAATTGAGAAAAGCCACCTTTTAGGAAAATTGGGACTCTTTTGAGTATGGCCTACTGTCAAAAGACAGTATCCCAAGAGGATAATTGTGTAGTGAAGCACTTAAGGTATTGCCAACCCTAGAATTAACAGGATTCTTGCTTCTTACTCAGCTCCCAAATTGCTAGTCCTCATAACCCCCATCCATGTATTTTTTTTTCCCAGAAGATGACTTCCAATATCAATCACATGCATGCCAGATCCTGTCTTGGGTTATGTTCTATGAGTATGGCCTAATACATCATATATATATATATATATATATATATATATATATATATATATATATATATA
>LR753344.1:797355-812658 GCA_902729485.2 Mus minutoides | reverse complement strand
ACAGAGAAATGCAGGTACAGGCATGAAGAGAAAAGTAAAGCCACACAAGTAAGATATTGTAAAGCTTTACAAGTACTGCTAATGGATTTGTCTTGTATTTCAAATTAAGGCAAAAAAAAGATATAAGGGAAAGAGGTAAACAAAGGATGTTTCTGGAGTTTATGAGAGGTCAAAATGATGCTTCGATTCCTTGTAAGAGCAATGGTGTACCTTGAAGCATTCAATCAGAGACTAGCTTTTATATGTTAATAGTTTTCCCCTTAATATACTGTGTAGAATTTTGGGTCAGAATATACATTAGAAAAAGGCCTTAAGCATGGAAGTCATATGCTGAAGGTCTGAATTCAGACAGATATAACTTAAAATTAACATTTGTCAGAGATTTCAGAGGTACAAATGGGCAGGAGCAGGAAATTGAGTAAATACAAACAGCAAAAGAGCAAGAGAGAGGAATAAGGTCATTTTATTTTGTAACATGGTTTTTGCTGTTGTTACAGACTTTTACAATTTTCACAGCCAAATAGGACATCAACAGTTCCACATTTATAAAGTGGCAAGGTCTTTGAAATGTTTTTAATAATCTTCTCATTAAAAGGATTTAAGATATGAAAATAGAGAGGAGTTTTAAAAGTCTCAACAGATAGAGTTAAAGTGTTTGCTTGTATTTTTCCACTTCTCTAAATGGCACTAACCAGAATGTTAGTGAATGTCTGGCATAGTGGAATCCATTGATTTTACCCTATGAATAAAATGAAACTCAAAGCTAAAGACATGCTTATCAGTAATGAATACAGGGCATGTGCATAATCAATTACAAGCACTGAACAAAAGACTGAGGCTAGATTTTGAATAGGCACTGTCAGATTCACTTTCAAAATATAAACTTCATAATTGAAAGCTGGCGTAATTACAATCTGTGTCATTTTAAGGGAAAAGCAGAAATGATCTCAAACTATCAGTCCTGAGAATAATAAACCTCAACAAAAGCTAAATTTGGCATTCAACTTCCATTCACTAAGTGCACTGTCCCCAAATTTACTTTCCAGATGAAATTTATCATGGGGTGTAAATCTTCCAGATTCTTGCCTTTAAAAATATTTATAATGTAAAAACTTTGAAAGAGTGCTTTCAAATATTTTGGAGTGATCTGTGTGGGTGTAAAGGATTGATATTTCTCAGGAGGCTCTGTCAATTATCAGGAACCCAGTGTCTAGAAATTCTTTGTCTGATAAGGCCTGAAAATTATCATCTATCAGCCTCTCAAAGTAGGTCATTTCATGTGCATGTAGACTGCTTTGCTGTAATCACATTTCTTCTGAGATAGCATTGGCTGTTTATGAGAAAAAAGCTGGTTCCAAGGTAAACAACAACTGAATACCATAGTTTAGCCTTTGTCATATTTCAGTCTCTAAATTCTAACAGGTACTCCAAATTTAAACACAAGAATATTGCTTTGCATGTTGTATACATTGTACAAACAATGCATTTGATTCCTGTTAACAAGATAGAAGGAAATGTACAGAAGAATAAAGCATTCATAAACTATTATTTTAGCATACAAACTTACAAATTGGGACAAGCAGGTAATATGCAATAATAAGATTGATTCAACAATTGTCTATGACATTGAATAAACAAAGAAAAACTGTCACTTAGAATGGCAATATGGAGATTAAGTAAATCATATTTCAAGTCAGTCTTTAGGGATTCTAGCCTCTCACAGTCTTGTGCCAATTTGTTGTGGTATCACTACAAATATGAAAATGTTCTTGAGACTTAGATAGCTAGAGACTTAGATATCCAGAGAAACTAGAAATAGTCTTTTAAAAGTAGAGATAACTCAATTAGAATGTCATACATTATATTTTGATCACATTCAGCTGCCTGTTCACATCCTAAATTTAATGCCCATTCTATACAACACAAGTTTGTGTGTTCCAAATTTAAAAAAAAAATCACTGAGTCCTATAAATGTTGTCTATATATTCTCATGTATATAGCCATTAAATGAAGGATATTAGACCTGTTAAGAGCCATTCTCTTTAAAAATTGCTAATTTTCTGGGTTCTTTCCAGCTTCTGGCTATTATAAATAAGGCTGCTATGAACATAGTGGAGCATGTGTCCTTTTTACCAATTGGAACATCTTCCGTGTATATGCCCAGGAGAGGTATTGCTGGATCCTATGTTCAATTTTCTGAGATAACTCCAGACTGACTTCCAGAGTGGTTGTACAATCTTGCAATCCCACCAGCAATGGAGGAGTGTTCCTCTTTCCCCACATCCTCGCCAGCATCTGCTGTCACCTAAATTTTTGTTCTTAGCCATTCTGACTGGTGTGAGGTGGAATCTCAGTGTTGTTTTGATTTGCATTTCCCTGATGATTAAGGATGTTGAACATTTTTTTCAGATGTTTCTCAGCCTTTCAGATTTCCTCAATTGAGAATTCTTTTTTTTTTCCAACTTTTATTAGATATTTTCTTCATTTACATTTCAAGCGTTATCCAGAAAGTTTCCTATACCCTCCCCCCTCCCGGCCCTGCTCCCCTATCCACCCGCTCCCACATCTTGACCCTGGCGTTCCCCTGTACTGGGGCATATAAAGTCTGCATGACCAAGGGTCCTCTCTTCCCAATGATGGCCAACTAGGCCATCCTCTTCTATATATGCAGCTAGAGACATGAGCTCAGGGGGTACTAGTTAGTTCATGGTTATTCTTCCACCTAGAGGGTTGAAGACCCCTTCAGCTCCTTGGGTACTTTCTCTAGCTCCTTCCTTGGGAACCCTGTGTTCCATCTAATAGCTGACTGTGACCTTCCACCTCCATGTTTGCCAGGAATTCTTTGTTTAGCTCTGTACCCCATTTTTTAATGGGGTTATTCATTTTTCTGGAGTCCAGCTTCTTTAGCTCTTTGTAGATGTTGGATATTAGTGCAAGAAAATATGGTACATTTACACAATGGAGTACTATTCTGCTATTAAAAAAATGAATTTATGAAATTCTTGGGCAAATGGATGAATCTGGAGGACATAATCCTTAGTGAGGTAACCCAATCCCAAAAGAAGTCATTGGATATGCGCTCACTGATAAATGGATATTAGCCCAGATACTTAGAACACCCAAGATACAATCTGCAAAACACATGAAAATCAAGAAGGAAGACCAACGTGTGGATACTTCATTCCTCCTTTGAAAAGGAAACAAAACACGCATGAAAGTAGTTACAGAGACAAAGTTTAGAGCTAAGATGAAAGGATGGACCATAAAGAGACTAACCCACCGGGGATCCATCCCATAATCAGTCACTAAACTCAGACACTATTGCATAGGACAGCAAGTGTTTACTGAAGGGACCCTGATATAGCTGACTCCCACAGAAGTGGATGCTCACAGTCATCCATAAGAGGGAGCACGGGGCCCACATTGGAGAACCTAGAGATAGAACCCCAGGAGCTGAAGGGGTCTGCAACCCTAGAAGAGGATTAACAATATGAACTAAACAGAACCCCCAGAAGTTGTGTCTCTAGCATCACATGTAACAGAAGATGGCCTGGTCAGCCATCATTGGGAGGAGAGGCCCCTTGGTAATGCAATCTTTATATGCCCCAATACAGGGGAACGCCAGGGCCAAGAAATGGGAGTGGGTGGGCAGGGGAGCAGGGAAGGGGCAAGGGGGAGGGGACTTTCGGAATAGCATTTGAAATGTAAATTAAGAAAATATCTAATAAAAATTTGCTAATTTTCCCTCTTCTGGTAGCTAGCAACTATCAACAGCTCCTCAGGAGTGGTATTTTGTGGTTATCTCTCCAATTCATGATGGTATTTTTGTCTCTTTTTAACACGTCTTAGGCAACAACATCCAAACTGTGGGCAAGTCAATGGATATTGGAGTGATGATCTGGTGTTGATCTTCTCTGCACTACATATAATTAATTAATAAAACTCTATACTTTCTCTGACTCTGTCTTGTTCATGTTCTCTTATTCTCTCTCTCTTTAATGTGTGTTTGTGTGTGTGTGTTTGTGTGTGTGTGTGTGTGTGTGTGCACGCGCGCATTCCTGCTGGGACTAAACACACATTTATACCTATCTGCACTTAAAAGATAAACCCTTCCATTGAGATATCTATCCTTCCTTTTAAATATCCTTCTGATAACCTGGTACATATGTATATCTTTATATTTGTAGTTTTTGCATGATGTAAACTTTCCTTTTCCAGAGTTAAGCAAGTCAGTTTAGCAATTATATTTCTAAAAGAAAAGGTTGAAAAAATATACAACTAGGATAAAAAGGAACGTCAGTAATATTGACTCTAGGTTCTCTAGTAACCTCTCCTTGTATTCTAAGATTACAGAAATTTGTGCTTCCATGTAGCAAGACTTACCCACCCTATAACTTAAAACATATGTGCACACACACACACACACACACACACACACACACACACACACACACTCATGCACCACTTATTTTACTCTAATTTGTCTTTTTTTTTTTTATAATTACCCTGTAAATGCCCCCTAGTATCTCTTGTACTAAAATAGTTGTCCTTTCTAAAAAGACATCTTCTGAGGAAGTGAAAGGAAGTACAGAGCTGTATAGGTAGTGGTTTCATTTCTTCTTGCTCCAGGTATATTTATACTAGACTTAGAATTTTTTTTCATGTGTTACCTTCCTTTGGTTGTTGAAATCTATCTGATCAGTATCTTCTATAAAGATGCAGATGGAAAATAATTATGAATACCAGTCAGACTTTAAATGAGTTAATGAAAACTCTATACTTAACCTGTCTTGTCTGTCCATTGCAGTATGCCATTTACTACCCTGTTCTCATTGTCGTCCAGGGATTGTTATAAATGCTCATAGTATTGTGATGGAAATAATAAAAATGCAATTATTAGAGATGCCAGATAATAATCCCAGTACTATAATAGATCAAGAAGTAAAAATCAGTCTCGATGGCCTAGACGGCCATCATTGGGAACCCTTGGTACTGCAATCTTTATATGCCCCAAATACAGGGGAATGCCAGGGCCAAGAAGTTGGAATGGGTGGACAGGGGAGCAGGGAGGGGGAGGAGGGAGGGGACTTTCGGAATAGCATTTGAAATGTAAATTAAGAAAATATCTAATAAAAAAATTGGAAAAGAATCAGTCTCATCCTTCACTCTGCATCAGAACCCCTGTAACAGCCTGTAACAGCCTTCCCTGCCCTCCTCCTCCCACATCTTGTGGATCTCACAGATCCTCCCCTTCTAACTTCCTTTCCCCCATTCACTGGCTTGTCCCAGCCACCAACTGCAGTAGGCACCTTCCACTAACCCAACAGCTGCTCCTGCCTGGGCAACAAGTAGGCAGACACACCTCTTTTTTTCTTCTCTACCAGATCCACACCCACAATCTCATCCCCAGCTCTTTTCTTCTATGAACCATGCCAAAGAGAAGATCACAAAGATCTTCTTCTCCAGAGATTTATAGATCAGTAAATAGATCAGTTACCCTTTTGAACACAGATGAAAAATACTCAATAAAATACTGTGATCTGAATCTAAGAACACAACAAAAAGAGCATTCACCATGATCACATAGGCTTCATGGCAGTTATGCAAGGATGATGATTCAATATATGAAAATCAGTAAATGTAATCTATCATATAAACAAGCTGAAAGAAAAAAAAAAAAAACCACAAGATATCCTCTTTAGATGGAGAAAAGACCTTTGACAAATTCCAACACCTTTCCATAAGAGTCCTAGAGAGACTAGTGATACAAGGGACATACCTAAACATAATAAAAATACAGCAAGCTGATGCTGAGAACAAATTAAATGGAAAAATAAAAGCAATTCTATTAAAATCAGGTACAAAACAATTTGTCCACTTTCTATATACCTATTGCTAAAAAATAAGACAACTGAAGGAGATAGGAGCATACAAATTGGAAAGGATAAATCAAAGTATCTTTAATCAAAGATAATTTGATAGTATATATAAGTGACTTAAAATTCTACCTGGGAACTCCTACAGCTGATAAGCATTTTCTGCAAAGTAGCTGGATACAAGATCAACTCCCCCATATCAAAATCCTTCATATATTTAAATGACAAGCAGATGAGAAAGAAATCAGGGAAAAATGCCCTCTCAATAGCCTCAAATAATATAAAATATCTTGGGGAAACTCTAACCAAGCAACTGAAAGATTTGTGTGATAAAGGCTTTAAGACACTGAAGAATAAAATTGCAGAAATTATCAGAAGATGGAACGATCTCCCATGTTCATGAATCAATAAGTTTAACATAGGAGAAATGGACATTCTACCAAAACCAATTTACAGATTCAATGCACTCCCATCAAAATTCCACCCCAATTCTTCACTGGTCTTGAAAAGAAAATTCTCAACTTCATATAAAAACAAAACAAAACAAAACAAAACAAAACAAAAAACCAAAAAAACAACAAAACAAAACAACAAAATAGAATAATAAAACCAATTCTGAACAATAAAAGAACTTCTGAAGGTCTCTCTATTCCTAATTTCAAGTTGGATTTCGGAGCTATGGAAATAAAACTATATGTTATTGACATAAAAACAGACCAGTTTGGGATGGAATATAAGGTTAGGTATCCAGAATTGAGGGGGTTGGAGGTATTATACAGAACCCAGTGCAGTAGAAGCTTTCTAATGTATTTGAAAGTGATGCTAATAAAGTCTTCTAATAATAGGGGATATAGGCTCACAGCAGGCTAACCAAATGACGTTTTCAGTATTGGGAATAGTTTGCATGTAATTGAATTATTGGCCAAGAGAGTCCCATGGAAATCCGGAAACAATCCAGTTTGTTGTTTCAAGATAGAGCAGAGTTTGAAGCATTTGTAGAAAGGAAACAAAAGTGAGAGTCCATAAATCTTAAGGATTTTCCTCAGGAAAACAAACAAACAAACAAAAACAAAAAACAAACAAACAAACAAACAAACAGAAAAAACAGATAGCCTTCATATTTCTAAAGGTTGAAAGAAATTTAGAAATTCTCAACACACAGCATGTCTCATTAATTAAGAATTCCTGTGTTCATTTTCTTGTCTTTTCCAAGTACTATCACAGTTCCCTGGCTTAGTCTATACCCATTTCATCTACATCCATTTATAATCAGCACATACCATAAATAATATATAGTAGCTTTCTGGTACTGTTATAGGAAAGTACTGCAATCTTCACAGCTAAACATATTGTGCACTTATTCTCTTATGCTTCTGGAGCCTAAACCCCTGAAGTCAAGATGTTAGTAATTTGATTTCTTATAAAAATTCTGAGTAAAAATCTGCCCATGTCTTCCTAACTTTTGGTGACTGCTCATAGTTTAAAACATGGAGTCCCTTATGGAAAGTAAGTTTAGGAAGCAGAAGCCTGAAGCAGTTGTTATATCATAAACACAATAAAGAAGAGAGCACTGACAATTTCTTACCACTTACTTTCCTATCAGTACTTCTACATTCTGGCATCTGGCCAGAGAAGGGCACCCCCTACAGTAGTCAGATCTTCCTAACTCCTTGTAATCAAGATAATGGGCTAGTAGCCATTTCTAAGGTTATTCTAGATCTTGTAATGTTGACAGCCCTAATCACCAGTATTATCTTGGAGTTGATAAGAAAATTATTAAAGATTAAAATTATTTGATCTTGTGCCCCTCAAGCCAAGAGGAAGTGAGGGAGAGCAGCCATCAGATCTACAAAATAAAGACTCAAAATAAGTGTGTCACAGATAATTGGTTTGAACAGCAAGAGACTGAAGTTGGTCTATGTCTATGATTCAGTTGCATTCTCTAGACTCAACAGCCTGACTAGGAGTTCTTCAATTACCCTACTCCAAACTCAACATTTATTGAAGCTTAGCAAACACTTCCTTCAGAACCCCTCTTACTTTGCCTTTTAAAATCAGATATTTGCTTTTGACTTTTTAATGGGTAATATGGAGCAGTTTCTCATTCGGTGTAAGATTATTATTCTCTCCTTGTTCAGTACTAATTCAACTAGAGACATCTTTAAACCTTCATCTTTCAGCATTTAAAATGAAAGAAAAAAATGTCTAAAACAGAGACTAAAATAAAATTGATGGTCCGTTTGCATTTTTTCAGTTTATCTGAACCAAAAATAAAACAAAACAAAACAAACAAACAAACAAACAAACAGAGCATCTCATCATTTAGGCCAACAAAAGCAGATTCAGATATTATGGCAAAAATTGGTTTGATTTTGTTATTGTGAGCATACATAGGATTCAATAAAATGTGTATATATATAGACTTTGTTAATGTTCCATTTATTAAAAGTAAAACAGGCCCTTGGGAAAAGGATAGAAGAGCTTGCCAGGAAAGAAAAAGACTAGAATTTGGAATCTCACCACCAGTCTGAATGCTCAGTGAGTGTGGTAGTCTGACTGTACTTCTAGCATTTGGAAAGGGGAGACAAGGATTAGCAGAGAGCCCTGGGTTCTACAGACTTCCAATGTCTTCCTTGGGCTTCTATGGGCTCCAGCATACACATAAGTGAACACCAGTACAAACATGTGTGTACTCTCACACTTGCAAAGATGCTTATACACATGAACAATGCAGACATAGACAAATGCCAAAAAACATAATAAATCCATACTATTAATTCAATGATATAGATATTAAATTATTCTGAGTTTCAATCTATTTATTTGCTTGGAGCCAGCAGGTACATGTCACAACATGCATGTGGAATTTAGAAGACAAGTTTTCAACTTCTAGGAGTTGGTCCTCCTTTTCTACCATAGGAGTCCTAAGGGTTGAGTTCATATTATCAAGCTTGGTCACAGTACTTTAGCATAGTAAAGCCATCTCATTACATTCAATTATTTATTTGGGATTTTTTATTGAATCTGTAACTATATAACCTGGTGAATAATTATCTGAATTTATGTCTCCAAGATTAGAAATTGACCCTTGCTGTCATCCTTATATCTGTAGCTTGTTTAAGTCTCATTAAATAATTAGAATTATCTATGTATCTATATGTATTTTTTCTACTCTTGATCGCACATTCAAGGTACAATAAGCATGTTTTAAATAAATGAGTGGTTACTTAAGTAAATATTTATTTACATTGACAGACATTCAATATCTTATGTGTTAGCACATTCAAAATGTTTTTTTTAAAGATATTTTGTGTTAGTGAATTTGGAATAAGTAACATTCGTCCTTTACTTATAACACTACAAGCAGCATACCTTTTTGAATCAGAGAAATTTGATTGTACAAGTCAGAATATACTTCAAATCTCAATAAATCCTTTATGACCTACAAAACAGTGCATTATTTTGTATTCCTTAGGCAAAATATTTATTCATGTCTATTTTTACAAAACTCCTCTGTTTGGTTGACAAAATTGGTACAGATGTATATTATGAGAGTATTGTTAATGTTGGGAATTTTGCACCTCTGGGATACTTGCTAGACACTGGGCTCAATAAGAACATGATGAGCAATAGGCAAAACGAGCAATGATCAAATTTAATTCTTCCCCAAATTTAGAGGTTCCTTACAGGGAAAGGCCTTTTGGATGGCAGGCTATTGGCCCTGTAAATTGGCCCTTTATAGAGAATAGGAGGGCTCAAGGCACAGATTTACTTTGATTTTATTTTCGATTTAGAGCAAGCAGCAGAGATGAATTATATTTTTAAAGATTGCAAGTTATAAAAGGTCTTTAAATTTTATAAAATTCCCAAGCAGACTATTGTTTTTATCAATGAACATATAAAAAATCATGCATTACAGTTAAAATCATATTTGACATAATCCCACATGTGATATCTACATTTTATTACCTGCTGCCTGCTTCTCTCTAACAACAATTGATACTAGTACTGGTTTCAGGGGAAATCATCTTTTCTAGGGACAGTCATGGGCATACCTCTATTCAATAAAAACATGAATGGAGACATTTCTGTACTAGAACCTGCAATGTCAGAGAAACAGGACAAAACGTTGTTTTTTGTTGTTTTTTTTTTTTTTTTTTTTTTTTTTTTTTTTTTTTTGTCCTCTCACTCGATAACTGCCTGCCATTTTTCTTTTTCTTTTTTTTTTTTCTTTTTTGCAGTGAATTAACAGAGAGTGAAAAATCTGTCTGGAAAGATTAAAAAAAAGATGATTTAAGAAAGAGATGAAATTTAAACTGTTCCTGAAATCCCATTGTAATACTCAATAAAAGGAAATTTTGACTTCATGTAATAGCCCAGGTATGTAGGCAAATAAAGGGTAAAGTTCAGAAATAGGGCTTGATAATTTGCATTACTAAAATGGCTATGGGTGGCACTTGAGGTTATTAATGGATCACTGCCCTAAAGAATGTCTGTAAACAGAGTGGGATCTCTTCTGCAGTTGAGAAGGATCACTACAGCTGCAATATCAAGGATAAGTTGAGATAGGACAGTTTGAAGTCAGAAGATCATTTAAGAGTTTTCTCTTTCTCTTTTTTCTTTAAGTAAGAAAGTTTAAGAAAGGACAACACTAAGAAAGGAAATAAGTAGAGGCATAACCCTTAGGATGTTGAGATGGATGCAATTATGAGGAAGGAGGAATTAAGACTACCTAAGGATTCAAAACAGGATTTCAGAGAAGATTATGACATCACTAAAGAAAAGAAAGAACATGGGCTCCTATCGGCGAGCAGATGATGAATTTGGCTGATGTAAAAGTCTCATTAGCTTATACATTTTTGTTTGTTTGTTTGTTTTTGTTTTGTTTTTTGATCATTATTATAAGTGTTGTGTGTGTTTTTTAAAATGTTACTTCTTTAGATGTTCAATCTGTGCAACAAAAGAGCAGAGTAGAGTATATTCTGTTCACATCATGAGTTCTGATAAGCACTCAAGACACTGACTAGAGAAAAAAATCAAGGGAAATAGGATTATTTTGTATTTTAATATGCATATGTTTTATGCTGATAATATCAAGCAGTTATTGAAAAGATTAGACACAATTTGTATATAGTTTTTAGGTAATTTTATGGAAATTGGAAAAGATGCATCATTTAACTGATGCTACATTTATTTTTATTATAGTCGAAATGGTTCTATGGAAATACAATATGATTTAAACATATGTACTTAGCACAGTATTTTTAGGAATTCACCAATATTAAGATATTTATATGTATAACTAAATGGATAGGAATATACTGACTAATGAAAATTTGTTCAGTATATATAAAAATATCTGTATACCTCCACTAAGATCTTGCTTTATCATAGATCAAAAGCCAAGAGCTTATTTTATTTAAAAACTATTTTCTTAGATAGCATTGGACTGGAGAGGAAAACCAGGTAAGATAAGAAAAATGCTAAATTTTTGTTTGTTTTTATTTGTTTTACCTGGGATTATCTAAATTATATAGAGTTTATAAATAAAATTATATTTGCTTAAGGTATGCGAAGTGGTGTTTTAAAATGCATATGCAATCTAAATTGTTGAATTCCAGTACAGAAGAGCGCTATGAATGTTAAGATGTACTTTCTGCATTTTGTTGTTATTCTTTCCAATATGCTGTAAACAATCATAGCAAGCCAGAGTGTGTAGATAGCAGAAAATCACATGCATTCAGGCTTTGTTGATTTTAATTTATTTTTTCTATTTTTGAGTGTACAGCCTTTGGCTTGGGGCAAATTTTACACATTTTAGGTGGCTATTAAGTTTGAAGGCACGTTTTTATTTGAAATTGTATATACAGACATTTGTTCATATGATTAAAGTCAAAACATGTTCATCTCTATGTAACTTAGCAATTGAACAATCCTCAAGTGCTGGCTTAAGCAAGATTATCTTTACATCTGACTATTAGTACTGGCTATATTCAAAACTGGAAGACACTGACGATAACTATCTCATGCCTATATTTGTTGTTATTTCAATAAGTTTAAATGTTCAGTAATGAGACTCTTGTATATATCTGGTTGAAGGATAAATAAAGAGGTGTATATGACATTTCATGGCTAATCTAACTCAGTGTGCTTTCTTTGGCTACCTCCCCAAATAATAATAATACTAAAATAAAAATTAAAAAAGCAAGTAATCAATCTAGCAAACAAGCAAACAAAATATAGCAAGATATATTGATATTATTGATGCTTAAAATTATCTTTAGTAGTCATATCACAACTTTAAAAAATTATATAAAATGGAAAAAGTAGGAAGTGTTAAGAAGAGGAATGATCTTACAATATGTAATATATGCCACCTGTGGGAGGGAACATAAATGATGTAATTCTCTCCTTTTTTTTTTTTTTTTCATTTACAGAATTCTCATTGCATTCAAGACAGTGATATAGTAGGACTAAAGCATCTAATGAAGTTACTACATAGACATGTTTCTCTTACAATAAATTTGCAACTGATTTTATTTTCTCACAGTATTTTCATGGTGAAGATATAAAATTTACCTCAACACTCTATCTTTTTTCTAAGACTGGTAGTATTCATAGATACTTTAAAAATAAATAAATGTATTAGAATGTGTAATTCTTATTGATATCAATTGAGGCAAACATAGGTATTTTATCAATAGACATATTTATTTCCTTTTTACTGTTATTTACTTTTTCTGTCCTCAAGATTTAACCTAGGGCCTCATAAATGCTAGGCACTCATCCATAACTGAGCCACATACTTGACCCTGTTTACTTCTTGAAGGGAAGTTCGTATCTTTATATTTGATAGCAAGGTCTATCCTGGCCTATAAAATTACTCCTTTGGGTACCATACTATTATGAAAAAATATTTACTCTGAGATTTATGAAGTCTGTGCATTTTCTTTGTATCCATTACTGCACTGTGAAATAGTCAATTACATATTCTTTTATTCTATAAATTGGAAAATACTGAATAATTCAACAGCTTTGAGTTTCAGAACTTCATTCAGCAGAGTAGCTAAAGTCCCTGATCTCTATTTTAATATGTTGCCAGTTATTGCAAACTCCTAATAGCACAATGCAGAGCCTGGATGAATATCATTCACTCAGTTGTTTTCTTGAATGGCTTCAGGGTATGAAATAAACTATACTACATCACTGTCCTCATAATGAGATCGTTCTGCTGGATAAACAAGCCCCCTGCAGGCCCTACCTGCTGATAGGACCCAGCGAACCAAATATTTAACACTTTACAGAGGCTCCTCCCTGGCATTTTTTAGTATTGCATGCATCATTTTCAAAGGAAAATGTGATGCAAAGAAGTAGAAAATTGTGCTACTGACTCTTGGGTCCATTACTACAACCTGGCTTAGGAACAAAGCCTCAATTCAATTTCTGGGTTCTGTGAGATAATAGAAGTTTGAAACTTCCCAATAAAATTGTGGAAATATAAATTCTTGTTCCATCTGACCAATTTACACACAGCATTCTGTGAAAGCAGTCTGACCAAGAAAATCACTGAAGAGCTTGGAGATAATTCAGTGCTTGTTCATTTGCTGAAAATCTTCACTGAAAAAATTGACTCATGCTGAAAATGTAAATTTTATACTTCAGTGTTTAAAAGATGACAGCTTTACTTTATAGAACATTCCACCTTGAAAATAAGTGCTCGTATAGGAGAAAAACAGCATAGCCAAAAAAAAGAGTACTTTGATACTTCTCATATTTAAAGACATTACAAAGCAACCTTTAGATTATGTGTTTGTTTGTATATGTATGTTCTTACTTCAATTGCTTTGATGTGTTAATAAATCTAAGTTATAGTTTTCTTTCATAAGCTATACAGTAGAATAGCATCAGATACATTGTATTCTCTCAATATCTGTGTATATAAATCTTGTAATAAAATAAAAATTATAAATGTCTTAAAACAAAGATGATCTGAGGATCATGAAGGAGATAACTTGCCTTGGTGAGTCACTGAAAACATTTGAGTAAGCAGACAAGGGACAAGATTAAATTCAATTTGGGAAATTCTAAGATGTGAAAAATGTGGGTTAACGTTTTGAAGAGAGAACGAATAATGTCTATTTGGGAGAGTTGGAGGAAGAAGGAATCTGGAGTGTATCTTTATAAAACCTAACTACTGATAGGGCAATCCATTATCCATTAATCCATTATCCATTCTTTATGTTTTTGTTCTACTAAGTGTATATATATATATATACACATACATATATAGAGAGTGCACATACCTGACAATATTATATATATACATATATTAATACGTATATATGTAATTTTCAGGTAGGTGCTCTATTCTAGTACAAGTTAACATTTGAGTCTAATGAAAACATTTAGATATCTATTATCATACATTTCTAAAGACTGATAAAGAGATTTAAATCTTCAATAAAAGTATGAAATATGAGATTCTTAGTGAAGTTCAACAGTGCTTTAACGTCTATATTTTTCTTCAGCATTAATTCAAGAACTTTTGTAGTCCAGAAGAACCTCACCTGTGTGTACATGGGATTTTAGTTCAGTGTTGTACTCTTACAGGCTTTGAATTATTCTGAAAAGAATGAAGAGTTATATATTCTTCTAGCTGTGCTACCTTGACTCATACAAATAAATAGCAAATCTCACTGAATTGTTTTAATTAATAATATTCCATTATATTAGCCATTTAAATATATAACCATTTTATGCACTTTCTAAAATGTTTTGTCATTTCTGAAAGAATTATATTCTTGATCTTCCCGTTTAAATTAATTGTATATGTAATATATTATTAAATATATTCAATTTTATATATATATATATATATATATATATATATATATATATATATATATATATGAATGAAGGCAGAGTCAATGAAGGCAGAGTCAATGAAGGCAGAGTCAATACCTCCAGAGTATTTGAGTGATTAACTTTCTCCCCAGTGGCTTTGCACATTTACTGACTAGAAAGCCTGTAGTATGAAGCAGCATTTTTTTTCAACTTCTTTTTCAACTTTTATTAGATGTTTTCTTCATTTACAATTCAAGTGTTATCCAGAAAGTTCCCTATACCCTCCCCCCTCCCGGCCCTGCTCCCCTACCCATCCGCTCCCACTTCTTGGCCCTGGCGTTCCCCTGTATTGGGGCATATAAAGTCTGCATGACCAAGGGGCCACTCTTCCCACTGATGGCCAACTAGGCCATCCTCTTCTATATATGCAGCTAGAGACATGAGCTCAGGGGGTACTAGTTAGTTCATGGTTATTCTTCCACCTAGAGGGTTGAAGACCCCTTCAGCTCCTTGGGTACTTTCTCTAGCTCCTTCTTCCTTGGGAACCCTGTGTTCCATCTAATAGCTGACTGTGAGCTTCCAC
>LR753344.1:770813-797255 GCA_902729485.2 Mus minutoides | reverse complement strand
CACCATCTTGCTGGCATATGCTATAGTGTCTATGTTTGGTGGCTGATTGTGGGATGGATCCCTGGCAGCCGCAGTCATTGGGTCCATCCTTTGGAATCAGCTTCACACATGATCTCTTTAATTCTTTCAATGTTTGCTTTGTTCTTAATTCTAGGAAGGGGTGACGTGATGGAGCAGCATTTTTAGGCTGACTGAATTTGATTCTGAAAAGCCCAACTCTTACCAGTTGTAGAATTTACCATAAACAAACACTTAACAATTTGGACATCCTTGTTAGAGGCTAACACTTTTAGAATCTCAGCTGTAGTAATTCACATCTATTAATCACGTACAATTGTGGCACAGAGTTAAGCAATCAAATACATTGTGGTGGTTTGAATATACTTGGAACAGAAAATGGCACTATTAGGAGGTATGGTCTTGTTGGAGAAGGTTTGGGTTTTTGGAGTAAGCATGTCACTCATGGTGGTCTTTGAGACCCTTCTCCTCTCTGCCTGGAAGAGACAGTCTTCGACTGGTTCCCTTTGAATCAAGATGTAGAACTCTCAGCTCCTTCTTCAGTGTTGTGCCTACCTGCATGCTGCCATGCTTCCTGCCTTGATAATAATGGATTGAACCTCTGAACCTGTAACCCAACCCAAATAAAATGTTGTTCTTTATAAGAGTTGCCTTGGTCATGGTATCTCTTAACATCAATGTACACCCAAATGAAGCATAAATATGAATATGATTTTAAGCAGGTAGCTTAGTCCTATAGACATAGATATTCTCTTTAGTGAAATAGGAAATATTATGTATATTTCACATTAACCTAGAATGATTAAACATTATAGTCTAATTTTGACTTAATTCTTATTAAACAAAAGAAATGAGCCTCTAATAAGGATGTCCAGATTGTGAAGTGTTTGTTTATAGTATATATATATATATATATATATATATATATATATATATTTAATATTTCATTATATGATAAAATTCTTCATATTTAACTAAAAAGTGAAATAAAATCCCAATTATAACATACAGACATAGTTGATTTGATTGTCATATAATTCATAATTATGTTCTTTGATATAAAAATAGCTCTTTACTTATTTACACAACCTATTTGCATGCTACTTATCTCAACTTTTTGAATATCTAAAAATTATGTAGCTTAGAGGCACATTAAATATACTTAAACAATGATGGTAAAATAATTCTACACAGAGAAATTTAGTTAAAGGATAAATTGGTTGTATGAAAAGAAAATTAAAATGGACATCATCCTAGTAGATCAAACTATGAAACAAGAATTGACAATGCATTTCAATGTTTATACCAATGTTATATCACTCACATGGTGTACTTATGTTTTAAATTACAAATTTGTATGTTCTGAACATTATATTATCAGTATTCACTCATTTATGGGTATGCTATACTATTCTTACATTAAAATGGAATAAAACTATTTTACCCCAAATCTTTTCTCTTTTTGTCTTCTTTCCACAACTGAGGTTTCTTCTTTAGAGGTAGACCTTAATAACATTCTTCCATTTAGTTTTAACTGAAATAGCAAGCACAGAGCTGACAGGGGCCTGCATCAGGTCCTTTGCATAAATATCATAGCTTTCATTTTAATATTTTCATGGGACTCTTGACTATTAAAAAGAGTAGGTCTCTGACTTTATGCCTGCTCTTAGGTTTCCTTCTTCTATTGAGATGCCATGTGTAACTTCAATATAATAGTTTTGATTCATCTTATTATATTTTACTTTGTTGTGTTGTGTTGTTTTCTCTTAGAAGTATAATCTTTTCTAATAAGATACAGAAAGAGAACAGATGAAGATGGGAAGGAAGGTGGGGATGAATTGGGAAGATTAGAAGGAAGAAAATCTGGAATCAGGATATACTGTATGAGAAATAATTTATTTTAATAAAAGAGGAGAAAGAGAACACAGAGTGGTAAGGAAGAAGGAGGAAATATGGAGCTTGGAGGAGTGAGGGGCAGGCATATGATTTAATCTATAGTACATTATCAAATAATATACAAATATGTTATTTAATCTAAAATATAGAAGCATTGAAAAGTTATTTAAATATATTCACAACCTAGAGAGTTATTTTATGTGGTTGTTTATTACCAATAAATCACTCAAACACCAAAGACACTATCTGCATTTAGATTCACTTATTTAAAGAATGAAATCTGAAAGATACTAAAAGGGAATATTTAAAATGTCATTTTATATCTATTAAATCACATCAAGAAAGTCATATTTCAACTTGCAAAGAAAAGTTTAGGCTATCCTAATGAAGGTTATTTTATTTGTTTAGTTGTATGTGTTTATGATTTATAACATTGATTTATTGTTTAATTAGCTCTGAAATCATTAAAATTTTATTACAGCCATGCAGTTTAGCTATATACAAGCTTGAGAATAGAAGTAAGATTTTATAAAACCATTTGGCAACATAGTTTTATAGATGGGGTCTCATATAGCCCAGTCGGGTCTCAAATTTTCCATGTAGCAGATAAAGGAATTGAACTCTAATCTCCTTGCCTTCATTTCTCAAATGTTGGAAATACAGACATATACCATCATGCCTCGATGGATGAATAGCTTTCACTTGAAGAATCTCAAAGTTATAAAAATGGAATAAATAATTCAGGTTGCTGGTTGCCTTGTTTATTTTATGCCAAAGGAACTGACAAAATTAAAGAAAATAAATCAACAAAAAAAAACCCACCACATCTTGTCATAATCATAAAATTAAATCAGATGCTTATAGAAATAATGAATAAAACCTCAATAACATCACTGAAGTTAACTAATAAAGTCAGCTTCATGCTAAGGAAAAGACCATTATCATTTATGGTGGTTAATGATTCTTTTATACTGGATCAGCTTTGGAATCATCTGAGAAATGACCTTCTGGTAATGTCCATAGGCAAATTCTAAATTGGATTAACTATAGTATAATGACCCACCATAAATGTGGGTGTCACACATGGTGGGATCCTCATATCTTACCATGTTTATGTGTTTCTTGTTACTTTTCCTACATTGTTTAATTCTAGTTTTGCTTTATTTCCCTGTTTGTTTTCTAAAGAAGAGAGAGAGAGTAGAGTTGGGTGGGTGTGGAAGTGGGAGAAATCTAGAAATAATTGGTGAAGGAGGAATGATAATCAGAATATATTATGTAAAATGTTTTCAATAAAAATAGTTGGAGTTACTATTTTGACAGAATAAAGAAGAAAAATAGATTATCTTATAATTAGCAATATAATGTTAATTTTCAAATAGATGCATTCAGTTCTAATTATACAAACAACAATGAATTTTACCTCAACAATTATTAATAACTTGTCTTCCTCTTTGAAACTCTTTTAAGTGGAAATAAGATCAACAAAAAGGGATATGGTATCATATGTAGGATGCATTTAATTGAATGCAACAAACTTAAATAATTGTTTATTTTCCAGTATAATAATGGAAATTAAAATACAGGTGACAACTGAAACTTGTTTTGACCACATTTGTATATATAAAGCTAACATGAATTCCAGTAGAAATAAAATTAGGAAATTTGCTCTAATTCTAATTTTTTGAAGCTCAATTACAACTAAAATAATTAACCTTACTTATTTTTTTTAGATGTTTATGGCATTGACTTTGATTCTTTTCTAGATCAGACTCTGAAGTCAGATAAAGGAGTGAAATATGTCAATAGATAACTTTATTCAAACTAATTTATTTTCACTTGAATTTAAATGTTACTGTTCATTAAATATATCAGCGATTTTTTAGAATTGAGTTCAGGAATTATCACATTTGGAACATGAAAGTTCAAACATAATCCACTATAGTAAAGGGGATTTGAGCCTTTCTTTTTTGTTAGAAATAGAAAAAGCTTTCAATATAAATCCCTTGAAGGTCTGCCAAATTAGGGTCAAAAAAGTCTGAGGCTCCAGTTGATAGCAGAGGAAATCCAATTTGAGTTTGACAAAGAGAAGCTGAGCTCTGATATGTGTAAAAACATATTAGGTAGAGGGTGAAGGAAGGAAGGAACAAGCTACTGGATATTGACTACCAGTATACTACCCAATACTCTTATGATGTCACATGATCTGTCAGTTTTCATCCCTGTCTATTAAGTCCCTTCAAATAACTAAAAAAGCAGGATTTGAACTGTGAGCAGCAAAATAACTTTATTAAAATATAATATTATTTGTTCTCCTGATATCTACTTATACTATAACTTATAGGAGGAAGAAAACTCATTATGCACCTCTGAAATCATGCCCACATGTATTTTTTTATTCCTTCTTTAATATGACCTGTCAACTCTCTGTGATTGGTGGTGTATGGAACTATAATTAGAACACTTGCTTAGACATAAGTTATATCGATTCAAGGACAAATTAAAAGAAATAAATTTAGCTTCATTATATTGGAGCACTGAAGTCAAGCAAACGTTGTAGAAAGCCCTGATTAGTAATAATCTAATACCTGAGAGCCAGGGTGGACCACAGTTTAACTTAGCTGATCAATGCTGTGTCAAATGAATGGAAACCATAGGGACATTACTGCTATTTATAACTAAAGCCCATAGGGAGGGAAAAAAATCAGATGGTTTTCTTGGGACTAGAGATTCAACCTGCTTTTATTTTTATTTTTTTTGGAGTGAAAATCAGCTCTCACTTTGTTTCTTTACATACTAGCATTTACGGTCATTCATGATTTTTAAAGGGGAAACTTGAACCAAAGTTAAAAATTCTTCTCAGGGCCATCATTTGCAGATTTTCTCACTAAAAGCGATATGTACTTAATACTGCTAAAAGAGACACCCTGGAATTTGTTCTTGTGTGTAATTTGCTGTCACTGAAAAGCAGCATAGCAACAAAAACTAATCCCAAACTGACCCTCAATGATTCGGGAAAACTGCAGTTCAAGGACTGAATTTAAATTCCGAGTGTAATGAAAGCCTTTCACAAGTGTCATCAAAGGAATTTTTGTTCTATTAAAACAACCGATGGATACATTGCTTTCTGGAAATATTTCTATCCTTCTCTGTCACCGTGAAGTGTATCACTATCAAAGGAAATTCCCCTGGGACTACTCTCCTTATAAAAAATACTGCTAGAAAAGGCATAGCAACATGTTATCATAAAATAAACTGTGGAGCACTCTGTTAAGGAGTAGGAAGTCAGCATTTGAACAGGGACAACTTGGCAACAAAAATATCTCCCTTGAGGAATTGAACAAAAATTTTGATGGGATTAAAACGTGCTGCATGACATATGGTATATAGTTTTAACACATATAATAGGAGAAAAAATTGGAGGCAACATCTAAGCATTAATCCCCTAGCTCCCACATCAAACCCCATTCCATAAGGATTTATCTCTTTCTGTTTGTCATGGTAATGTAAGCATGAAAGGATATTTCCTACCTTCTGGAATTCAATGTTACAAAGAGAGATAAAATGTCACCGTTATTTATTACCATCATTTAAGATGCTTGTTTTGTGAAAACAGAAAGATATAAATAGATAATCTTAGCCACTTTACCACACAGCCTGTAAAATAGAAATAAGATTTACTAACATTTCTTATCAGTTATAATATATTTCTCTGGACTCTAATAGTGCAGTATCTTCAGGCAAAATTTGTCAAAAATTAATTCTGGATATGGTTGTATATATATATATATATATATATATATATATATATATATATATATATATATATCAGGAACATATTGTGCTTTCTCTTCTAGGAGTAAGACAGGGAAGGAAATGAATATACTTTTCTCAAAGTATTTTCATGAATCTTTCAGATTTTACATCTTGTGAATGTAACTCTTTGCCTCTTATGAAATTTTAAATTTCATATTCCATTTAATTAATAACTTGTTCAAGGGATAATAAAGCAATATGACCACATGATACATAAATGAGTTAAGTTTATTTAACAAATCATTCACCATCTGTGAGCTCTCTTTAATGTAAAATAGGAGAAAGTATCCATGAAATGGATTTTTTTCAATATTAAATGATATCAATCAAGAAAAACGCATATTTTTCAGAGTTTCATAAAAGTAACTGTCATAAGTAACTAGAACATTAAAATGCCACTACTATTACCATCATTTTAGCACCATTATTCATTTATATATACAAAATCAAATAATGAATGCTTTGAAATATTTGTGATATAAGCTTTAGAGTGTCTATACTTGTTCTATTATTGTGACCTTAAATTGATTTCACAGATTCTAAAGCAGGCTCTGAAATTAATGGGCTGAACAGAGTTTCAGGTCATCAGTAATTGACATATTTGTTTTTCACAAATATATATATATATATATATATATATATATATATATATATATATATATATATATATATATGTTGTGTCTCTGCCATTTCATTCACTGATAGTAAGTGCAAAGCACTATTCAAAAATCATTAGTCATAATAAAGACATGATCCCTTACAGTTAATCATCTTGTTTATATTATGTAATTCTATGATGTTTAGTTTTTGATAATAATGAGAAAATTATGAATGGGGAAGATAAATTGATTAAATAAAATATATAGATTACTAAAAGAAGAGATTATAGATTATGAACAAAAGAGTTTTCACATTATTGACTGTGTTACCATTAGAGTAGGTGGGATAGGAATCCTACAAGAAACTTCAATTGAGATTAATCAGTTCCTGGCACACTGTAGTTAATAAAATTCTTGTGATTAAAAGAGAGGATAGAGGAATAATGCAAGATGAGGAAGGAAACATTCCAAATAATTGAATTTATTCTCCTAATAAGAAGAATACATAATTCTCCAAACTAGGACACCCAGAACTGAAGAAAATAGTTTCAGGAGAAAAAAAATGTAATTACTCTTCTTTAAAACACATCTATACATACATACATACATACATACATACATACATACATACATACATACATACATACGTACATGCATACACACATACACACAAGTACAATTAGCTTGCATAAGAAAATTCAAAATGATTCCATAAAAATAATAGTGGACCAATAAAAGCATCTCCAATAGTACATTCTTTTCAAACAAAGAGAAAATCTTAGAGTTCATTAGATTCTCACTTTTTCAACAATCTCAGATTTATTCCAAGAAATACAATTGCATGATCATTTGAACTAGGAAATATTTCTTTTATCTCAACCATGCGAATGAGGGTTAGAAAAGGAAAAAAAAAAAGTGTCTGACATATATCAGCAGAGACCCTTTTATTTTTAATAACCATTTCTTCTTTCAGCCTTCTAGTCAGACATGGTATTTGAGATTAAAATATCAATTGTATCTTTTGTGGCTTCACAGCATTGCAGTTTCTTGTCTCCTGTCACCGTTGAGCTGTCAACATCAATTTTGCATCTATTTCAAGGTGACTTTGCGATACTTCATCTATCTCTCTTATGATTATTCTGCTTTCAGTCAAGTGTTTTGACTTGCTTTTCAGTCTCATCATACTAGTATATAAAATCACACACCAACTAGAATGTATCTTTAGTCTATGAATATAATCATAATACTCTACTAGTTCAAAAAGCCTTAAAATTGCTGTTTTTCCCTTATCTATCATAGACAAGCATACATACACATGTGCACAGAAGCATTTGGATCTATATACACATTCTATTTCGAATATGCATGAAATCATATTTTTGTGCTGGAAATTATAGAATGATTAGATTAAGTGCCAAAAGATGGTATCATTGACTCATGTACAGCTGTCAAACCACAGCTTCACCTTTAGTCCCTAAATAAGAGTCTTAAGTTGTTTTCGTCTGGATTTCTAATTATCCCTTCTCTGGTCTCCTGTCAGGTTCTTCCCATTATAGTTGATACAAAATAATGTGTCCCAAATCTCCAACCTCATCAAACACTTCAACAACTTAACACTTTAGAGCAGGATGCCTTAGAGCATTATGATCCAGTCTGTCCTTTCTGTGTGCTCAGGTGCTTTGTGAGAAAAATAGAAATTAGAACAGGACCAAACTTAAGGGACTGCAAATGTCTATGGGCAACACATCTTTCAGTTTCATATTATTTGATTTAATTTACCTAAGTTTTTATACTTGCCATTATTTCTTTATACTATTATGTTATATCATCCTATTTATAAGGGGCTTGAACAATTAAATGACCATTTTAGAAAACCATGGCTGGAATATCATTGTTATGCCTTTTGTCAACAACATGACGTTTACTATAAGCAAAGTAGTTACATTTTATTAATTTCTTCATAAAACTAACACCTTTCTTCACTCTTCCTAATGTCCACTCACTTTGATAAACATAATATGACTATTGTAATAGATGTCTTAGCTCATTTTCTTGTTCCCTAAAGAGGTACATGAGCATATGGTGGATAGCAGTAGACATTATTTTTTACATTCCTTGAATTATAATTTAATAATAGAGGTACCATTTATTTCTAGTTATTACAGTGTATTTTAACTTGACATCTTACAGGACATGAAAAAGTATCAGATAGGTAAGAAAATACATCAATTTCTATTTAAGACTCTGTAAAACTATCTAAGATACAGTAGTTAAAGGGATAATAGTATTCTAAGTGGGGAGCATTATTTTCTACATGAATATTTAATATATGCATTCTATTAAAATGGGTTTTGCCTAGTTGAATCTTGAGAGTAAAATAAAAAACATGCTTATCGTATATTCAACTCAAGCACATCATGAAAATTTTAGAATGGAATGAAGAGTTGAAAACTGAGGGTGCCTGAGATGGCTCAGCAGCTTGAGGCAGTGGCTGCACAGCTTGTTGCCCTACTTTGAATACAAGAGTCCACACAGTGGGATAGGAGAATTGTCTCTCCAAGGTTTCTTCTGACCTCCACAAGCTTGCTTGTGGTTTTTTTGAATCACACCACATCAACAAATAAATACATGTTATAAATATTAAGATGACAATATTTATAATCTACAAGTGTGTATGCATCTTGATGGAATAAAGCAATATATCAACTGTGGAAGTCTATTTAATGAAAATAGATGCATCAAAACAATGAAAATAAAATAGTGCATTTGTTTGACAGAAAAAAGAATCTGAGTGAGGGCTACTTTTGTTACATTCATCTTCATTCATCTTAATAACTGGTATTCATATTTAAAATATTATTCAAACAGATAATATGATTTTTTTTTTATTTTCTTACATGTCCTGGCTGCTAAGAAATGGAGAAATCTTGCCCTAAACTACAGAAACCAAGGTAAATATCTGCCAGGTATGTCCAACTTCTGACATTACAGTTGAAAATTATCATGTGCCAAGTTTATGCTCAAGAATTGTCTAATCAATTTATCAAAAATTATGAAGAAAAATCACATTTTAAGTGACTTTAATATCATCATTAATTTTGTAGACAAATGGACAGAACTTGAGAATATCATCCTGAGTGAAGTAACCCAGGCCCAGAAAGACAAATACTGGTATGTATTCACTAACAAGTAGACAGTAGTTATACAGTACAGGACAAATATACTACAATTTACAGACCCAAAGAAACTTGTAATAAAGAGATCCCATGTGGGTATGTGCAAATCTCACTCAAAACTGGAAACTAAATAGTAATCTGAGGTGAATGGAGAGAGGGAACTGGATAGGAGTGGGGGGGGGGATGAGGAGGAGAAGGGGATAGCAATCAGGTGAGGGGAGAGAGAATGGGGAGAGAGATAGGAGTGAGAATGAAAACTGGTGGGAGGCTTCTCTGGTGACTATCTGGAGGCCTAGGAAAGGAGAGCATAAGGGGTTTCTATAAGGGTAACCCTAGCAGAGATCCTACCAGATAGGGAGATAGAGACTGAAGTAGCTACCTCCTGTAGGCAGGCAGAACTTCCAAAGGAGGGAGGGGGACATCAATCCACCCACATCTTCAACTCAAAATGTGTCTTGCCTACAAAATGTGCAGGAATAAAGATGGAGCAGGGTCTGAGGGAAAGGCCAATCAATCACTGCCCCAACTTGAGACCCATCCATGTGTGAGAACCGATCAGTGACACTATTAATAATACTCTATTAATAATACTCTGCTATACTTGCAGACAGAAACCTAGTATAACTGCCTCCTGAGAGGCTGCATCTGGCAGCCAAATAGCAAGGAGGCCTTGAAGAATATTGTGGAAGAGTCTGGGATAGACTTGAGCAAGCTGGAGGGGTCAAGGACACCACAAAAAGAAATACAGAGACAATTAACCTGGAGCAATGAGGGCTCACAAAGCCTGGGACACCAACAAGGGAGCTTGCAGGGACTGAACCTAGACCCCCTACAAATTGGTAGAAAATGTAGCTTGGTCTTCATGTGGGTTCCTTAACAAGTAAGGTGGGGGCACTAGCTATTTCAGTGTCTGTTTCCTGCCATTGGATCACCTTCCTCCTACCTGTTCTACCCGGCTTGTCCTCAGTGGGAAGTGCCTTAGTCATGCTGGGATCAGATGCACCAGGATGGGGTGGTACCCAAGGAGGGGGTCAGTGTTGGGGAAGGATTTGTAAAGGTTGGACTGGGAGGAAAGGAGAGAGAGAGAGAGAGAGAGAGAGAGAGAGAGAGAGAGAGAGAGAGAGAGAGGCTGTGACCTGGATGTAAAGTGAATAAAATAACTGATTAAAAACAGTAAAAGTCAGAGGGAACAGAGGACACCACAAGGCCCTCTGAATCTACCACAAAGCAAGACACATGAGCTCACAGACACTAAAGTAGTAAGCACAGGGCCTACTGGGAAGAGATGAAGAAGGTGGGCTATAATCAGGGTGATTGTATCTGTAATGGGATCTGATGCCTTCTTCTAGTGTGTCTCAAGGGAGCAATGGTGATGTACTTATATGCATGAAATAAATAAATCTTTAAAAATTTTAAAAAGATTTTGTGTTGGGATGCATTTATATCCTTGTATACATAGAGCCACAAACAGTGTGTGGGTTGCAGGTTGGTGGGTACAACTGCATGCATCTTGTTTCTGTTCCATTTTTTCATTGCTATGATTATCTAATGCACTCATTACATTACATTACATTACATCACATTACATTACATTACATTGAATATATGCTATTTGATGACAATCCATGCTCAAATATTCTGCTCATCAATGTCCTACTTTAGCTTTGGCTAATTCACCATGCCTCTCCCTGTTTATATTTTGCATTTCTCTCAACTAACATGACACTTTTTTGTTCCTGAAACACAAGCTTTTTACCTTGGCTTTTTGTATTTTCTTTGTTTGATCTATAATTTGTTATCTCTATGTGGCTATATGGATTTCGCCTTCATCTTGTCTAAATTTTTCCAAAATAATCAATCTGGAGGCAGTCTTATTTTTAGCATTCTATGATATGATGACATCATCTATGTCATATGCATGTATAGCTCTTTGAGATATATATATATATATATATATATATATATATATATATATATATATATATATGTGTGTGTGTGTGTGTGTGTGTGTGTGTGTGTGTGTGTGTGCTCCTGATTGATCTCCACATACATTGTCTAGGTTTTTCTTTTGTGCCTTACAATTCTCTGCATATTTTTGATACTGAAATATAATAAATATAATGGAATTTCATGTTTTCTGGTTTGTTTTGATGTACTTTGTTAGGAGTGCCTAGAACACTCAATTCAACTTAGGACACATTTATGATTCTATGCTGAATATAAATACAAGTTAGATGAAAAATCAATACTAAATCTGAACAAACTATATACCACAATATATTCTTATGGGAGAAAACAGTGCATATTCAAAAATATAAATATACCAGTGCTTTATCTTTCTATGTGCCAGTGAACATCACATTGTATTGCAATACAGAGATTATATAACTCAATTTAATTTTGCCTACTTCCTATCTTATAGTAATTTAAATTTCATTTCATTTTTTTGGCCTAGACTTTTAATTATTTCAGAAAATAGATGAATTTCTACTATTTTTTTTTTATGATCCAAAATAGATATTTCCAGGATTAGAATTCAAATGATTGTTAAGAAAAGTAATGTCATTTTCACAAGTAAAATGGGACTGATATGGCCCAAAACAAGCCAAAAGCAAAGTTTCCCAGTAAAAGGCTTATTTTGTAGGAAAGTAGGTTTCAGAATTCTAAGGTTCCATATTAACATTATCTGTTATAGAAGATTAGACAAGTAAGAGCCAATTAAATACCCTGGACACTGGCCAAGGTATTACTGCTGACACTAACAGATGTTTACACACACACACACACACACACACACACACACACACACACACACAAAAATTAAAGAAGTACCTGGTGTTAAGCAAATATCCTTCCTTTTACTTGAAGATCTTTAAAAGTTTTAATAATAAGACAAAGATAAATAAAATGAAGGCAGTATTCACTGAGATATCACGTAGCAAATGTACTGAGAGCACACTTTCTAGGAAGAGAACTGTGGGATGAAGAAATGACCTTCAACTTATTTTAAGGCATGTTCTTCTCTGCCTCAGTTTCTATACCTATTAAGAGAGAGGGAAGTATGTAAAAAGAGCAGGCTCAGCACTCAGTAAGTGCCTTCTGAAATCTTTTCCCAAAGCTATTGTTTAATTGTGTCATCAGTTTTCTGAAAGTTGAGCAGCACTGTTTAATGTTAATCCTATTTTGGCACTAGTTAATTAACTTAGACTTTACTGGAGTGCTCATCAAGTATCTTTAATTATTTGGCTATACTTTTTGTGATCATTCTCACTTTTCAATTTTGGTTTTGTTAGCCCATTTAATACTTCATTTTTACTTAACTGTCACAGTGAATGGTAGGAGACACAAAATTATGTAAAAAATGTGAAATTCAGAAAAGTATGAAATTCCTGATGATTATGATATTATCAAATTACAATGAAAATAGATTTAAATTATCAGTTCTTATTTACAGCTAGTCTACATAATGTCATACTTGCTTAAACATGATTGTCTAAAATATTATATAAAATAATCAATTTAAAATATAGAGTGTAGTCTTGTGTAAAATGATGTGTAAAAATTTCCTATGCAACTATTTACTTTGCTAATTAGGAAAAAAATCACTTCAATTTGAAAATAGAAATAAATGAGAGTTTTCATATCTTTAATTTTTATGCTTCTCCTTTTCCAGTGTTTTGAGTTTTGATGTGTGTGTTGTGTGTGTGTGTGTTAAAGATATCAGTCAATATTAAAAAAAAATCTAATTTGATGTCAACTTGACACAAAATAAGTCATCAAGGAAAATGAAGCCTCGATAAAGAAAATGCCTCCATAAATCATGCCATATACAACTCCGTAGGACATATTCTTAATAAGTTATTGATGAGGGTGGGCCCAACCCATTGTGAATGGAGCCACCCCTGGGATGTTGGATCCTAGGTTCTTTAAGAAGGCAGGGTGAACAATTCAGGAAGACCAATGCAGTAAACAACACTTCTAAATGTGTTCTGCATTAGGTCCTGCTTTCAGGTTTCTGTCCTGTTTAAGTCCCTGTCCTAACATACTTTGTTTATAAGCAGTGATATTGAAGTATAAGCCAAATAAATTGTTTTCTGCACAAGTTGGTTTGGTCATGCTGTTTCATCCTAGCAATAGTAACCCCAAATAGGACCAAAATTGAACCACTGGAGTCTCCTGTCATTAAACAGTCTTTCATGTTCACATGAGCTTTTGATTTCATTTGTTTTAGCCTTTAAAAATTCCCCTTCAATGTTGTATTATATAATTGATATAAGAAATATCTATTTTAATCTTCATTGTCCTGAATACAGAATGAAAGTCAGGTTCATGCATGGCTTTAATAGTTGGAAAATGGTTAAATAACTCAGAATTTGATGTAAAAACAAATTTACTGACAGAATGCTCTGTTTTATTTGGGTTATAAAGGAGAATGCATAATGGATTATTGCATGATTTGGTCTCACCAATCAATCAAGTATATTATCCATGCAAAAACTTTCAAAATATCTGGAAAATATTTTCCCTCTCATGTTCCATGTTCATTATTACCAGTTGCCTAATACCTCAAAAAGTAATTATAAATGAATGAAAATTTCTTCCTAGATAAATTTTGTTTCAATAATTTTTAGTTTCTGATTACATGTTTGATCCATAAAATAAACAAAAATATAAATGATATGAAAGAATATTATTTGAAAAGTAATTTAATGTTCTACTCCAATTTCTAAAGGAAAGTCTAGCTCTGTAGACACAGCTCTAGGAACTAAATTCAAGTACAAATATTGAATGACTGTGAAAGTGTATATGCATGTGTACACATAGAAATCCTGTTAGTCTCCTTAGTGTTGAGATGAGAGGTGGTGTTCATTTCCACATATGTTTGTAGTGTTTTATTTTGCATGTAGATTATCAAATGGCCAGAGTTTATATCATATAAAATATTTATACAACTCATCATATGTATTTAATTACAATAAAATTAATAAAAAGAATACATAGTTTATATGTATATCTCATGCTTTATGACTATATGCTAGTACTTAACATATACTTTGGTGTGAAGACTGATTGATTAGTTTTTAAGTCGTCATGTGCTGCACAAATTGTGTTCAGTCCTCAGCACTCAGGTAAGAGAGGAATGGGAGAACCAAGTTCATGAAAGATGTCTTTTGTTTTCAACATATACCCTAAGACATGAAATAAACAACTTGTCAGATAAGTTTCTCTCATTTAGAGGCAAAACATACAGAGCTTTAAAACATAGGCAGTAGCTCTAGCCTTCTCCAAATGCAGTGAACTGGAGTGGCTGCACACTTCCAATCCTAGGGAAGAATGAAGCTCATTTGGACCCAATTAATAAATCAGTATTCCAGATGAAAGATCCATTAAACTTAGAATTCAGTGTGCTGTGAACACTTGATTTTCCAACTTTTAAAGAACTCTATTGTCTCATAGATTATGACAGTATACACAAGCATGGTTTTATAGAAAAATCTGGGGTTGTAACACAGAGCAGAAGCAAAAAAAAATTGAAAAGGGGAAACAAGAGCAAATTCTATGGTGGTAGGATTATTATTTATTTTCAAATTGGCAGGATTAGAATTATTTTGGAGACAACTGGGCAGGCAAGTGTGATGAGTTTCTAGATGGTTGAATTATGGTGGGAACAGTCACCCTAGACATGAGCATTTTCATGAGCTGATTTCCTGGGATCAATAAAAATGAAATAGATGAGCTGAGTGGCAGCATTCATTGCTTTCTGATTCCTGAATGTGAACAGAGTGGCACCTGTCACTATGTCTACCCAACTATTACTGTACCCTCAAACTGTAAGCAAAGTAGACCCTTGCTGAATATTTCTTTAACAGGTATTTCATCATAGCAATGAGAAAAGTAAATAATGCACATTCTAAAAGGAATGATTACAGGTGGCAATACCAGTAAATTATTAAACAAACAATCAAACAAACAAACAAACCTCTAATTCCCCAGGGAAGGTGGATGCCTGGGGTGGGGAGGAGCACCATCTCAGAGGCAAAGCATTGTGGGGATGGAGTGAAGAACTCTGGGATAGGGAAGCAGGGGAGTCAGCATTTGGGATATAAATAAATAAAATAGTATTTTTTAAAAAGAAAAAAAAATATTCATAGTAATTCTTATGTCTGATGAGTATAAGCACTGAAATGATGTTTATTGCATAAGTGTAGAGAGTGGAATAGACATTACTAAATATACAAAGTATAGATGCAATTGCACATGAGGTGCAAATATTATAGTCAGTTAGGAGTTTTGTAAACATGTATTTGATGCCTCTTAAATCTCAACTTATGAATTTTATGCAGGGTTTGATTTAGGAGTGGAAAAAGAGATCATTAGTATTTAAAGGGTTGAAAATAACAACTTTTAAAATAATTCCCAAAGTCACTTAAATGCCTTGGATAGAGGAAGTCTTCCATCAACATAGTATTAACATGTAAAGAAAGTCTTTTCTGTGAATTTAATAAGGCCAAGTACAAATGCCCTTTTCCCCCTAAAGAGCTACTTTGTTCAAGTTCTTTGAGAAGCATGTTTTGAAGATTTATTAAACTCTATGTAAAATTACTTTCTAATTTATTTAACATTTTATGTCATTGATTCCCTGGACATATTTCCTAGAAGTCACATTTCAGCATAAAGTCAGTTTTGCATTTGTTTCTATTCCAGCCTTTAAAAAACAAACAAACAAAAACAAACAAACAAGCCCATGCAGCTATTATTTCATTGTATTATTATATTACATTATTAGTATAACAGTAGAACTAAATAGGGATATGAATGATGTCACATAATGCTACCACATGAATCACAGAGAGCATGATTTTAAATGTAACTCTGTGGTAGAATACTTTCCTAACTTCCATATGGAAAACTGCGTTTAATTCTTAGAATGCAATACAAAAAAAGTGTCAATAATTAAAGACCCTTTAAACATACAAAAAAAATCTCTCTCTTTCCATCACTGTCACTTAAAATTCATGAAGACCTGAGATCACATCATTATTTGGTGCAAAGGAATTTTAGACACTAAGTAGATACTTGAAAGTACCATATTACAGAATTAATAGATTTTTTTGAGGTAGATAAGAGCAACAGTATGAGAAAAATGGGAAATGGGAAATGAACTCAAAAATCAAGTAGGGGAAAGAGTCGTTAGCTTTGATGTTAAATATATATACCCTGCTTAGTTGTTTTTATGGCTTTGTTTTTGTTTTCTGGGTGCCCTCTACTCTTCTGCCTCCTACATTTTTTATTTCTAGTTTTCAACAGGGTTCCTCAACCTCCAAGGTAAGGGATAACATATAGATCTCAAGTTTGGTTTCTCTCTCCACCTAATGTTTGGCTGTGCATATATTTGCATCTGTTCATCTGTTCCTATCAGTTACAAGAGGAAGTTTCTCTGATAACAGTTGGGCTAAGCACCAGTCTATGAATATAGTGCAATACCACTAATAGCCATGTAATTGATTGTTTTTAATCCTAGTTCTGTGTTATCCAGCCTCCAGTTCCTGGTTATCCAGGCAATATTGAATATGGGCTCTATTTTGTGGAATAGGACTAAAATCAAACTAATCTTTCATTGGTCATTCCCACAATTTCTGCACCTCCATTGCTCCTGTACAATTTGCAGGCCAGACAAATTATAAGTTGCATGTTTTGTTGCTGGGTTGGTATCCCAGTCTCACCACTGTAAGATGCCTGGTTACAAAAGATGAGTGGTTCAGACCTCATATCAACCATTACTAGGAGTCCTTATAGAATCTAGGGAGTTTCTACTGTACTAGGTCTCAACAGCATCCCCGAGCTGCCCTACAATTCCAGTAATCTCTTATTATACTTTCTTCCCTCCATCTCAAACCACAACCTGATTTCACTCACATAATTTATTTTATTTCACCTTCTCAGGTAGACCCATGCAGCCCCTTTGGAGAGAAGACTCCTTGTTACTCAGCTTTTCTGGGTCTATGGATTGTGGCATGATCATCATTTAGTTAACAGTCTATATCTACTTATAATTGAGTACATAATGCTTGTCTTTCTTGGTGTGGGTTAACTCACTCAGGATGAATTTTTTCTCTAATTGCATCCATTTGACTACAAATTTTATGATGTTATTTTTGTAACAATTCAGTAATAATCTAATGTGTAAGTGTACCATATTTTCTTTATCCATTCTGAGGTTGAGGGACATCTAAGTCGTTTCCAGCTATTGGCTATTAGGGAGAAAATTGCTATGAATATAACGTGACAAGTGTCCTTGAGGTAGGATGGATCATCTTTTGAGTATATGCTGTGTCTTGAAGTACTCAATTCTCAAATTTCTGAGGAACTGCCATATTGGATTCAATAGTAAATGTACAGGTTTGCACTCTCACCAGCAATGGAAGAATGATCTGCTTGCTCCACATCCTCACTAGCATGAGCTGTCACTTGTATTATTGATCTTATCCATTCTGAGAAGTGTAATATGGGAACTCAAAAGTGTTTTGATTTGTATTTCCCTGACAAATGAAGATTTCTATATTCCTCAACTATTTGAATTTCCTCTATTGAGAATCGTCTGTCCATATGTGTACCCCATTTTTTATTGAATTATTTGATTTACTGATGTCTAGTCTCTTGAGTTATTTATATAATTTGGATATTAGCTCTCTATTTAAATTGGAGTTAATGAAAATCTTTTCCCATTCTATAAAATACCTTTTCATCCCATTGACACTGTACCTTTGCCTTACAGATTTCTAATCTTAAAAAGTGTATAATAATAAACTTATTTTGTTGTTTTTAAGTGGTTAAGTGGTTTTAAGATACTATTTTTTACAATTTTTCATATCCAATAAGCAAGCATTGCTTGTGTAATTTGGCATTTTATTGTTAGTAAATTAAATATTATATGTATTTAATTTATGTAAAATGTAGTATCTGATTTTTAAAAGCAATGTAATTTGTATAAAGGAAAGCTACTGATTTGTTTGAGTTAATTTTATATTCAGTCACTTTGCTGAAGTTGTTTATTATCTGTAGAAGTTCTCTGGTAGGATTTTGGGGGTTGCTTATGTATACTATCATATTATTCACAAATAGTGATGCTTTGACTTGTTCCTTTACAATTTGTGTTTCTTTGGTCTCCTTTTGTTGTCTAATTGCTCTATCTAGAACTATATCAAATGGAGACTGAAGGAAAGGCCATCTAGCAACTGGCCCAGTTTGGGATCCATCCCATGGACAGGCAAAATACCCAATACAATTACTGATAGTATGTTGTGCTTATAGACAGAAACCTAACATGACTGTCATCTGAGAGGTTCTACTAGTAGCTGACTGAGACAGTTGTAGATGCTCACAGCCAAGCGTTGGACTGAAGTTGGTGACCACTATGGAACAGTTAGGGGAAGGCTTGAAGGAATGGCAACAGCATATGAGCACAGGAAGATCAACAGTCTCCACTAATCTGAACCCCTAGAAGCTAAGAAACCAACCACAGAGTATACACAGGCTGGTCTGAAGCCCCCCCACCAAGCACATATATAGCAAGACTGCCTTGGCTAGTATCAGTGGGAGATAATGTATCCAATCTTACAGAGACTTGATATTCCAGGGAAGGGGGATACAGGGACAGGGAAGCACCCTATCAGAGGCACAGAGGAGGAGAGGTGGGCTGAAAAATTCTGAAAGGGGGCACAGTCAGGGAGGCAACATTTAGAAGGTAAATAAATAAAATAATTAATTTACAAAGCAGTGTAATTAATTTTGATATTTCCCTATTATATATTCATGTATATATATATATGATATAGTGTGAAAAAACTGCTTATTCAATCACAAACATGGTTCTAGACAAGATAAATTCCACATTAATATTTGTATGTGGATATTAGTATCAACATTAAAACAAAATATAAAGATATGTTTTTTTTGTGTGTGTCCATGTTTCTTATATTGAATCCATCTTTGTTTTATAAAGCATTGTAAAAGCTATCATTTTTTAAATGGAAAGATAATTTAAATTCAGAATTCTTACATCCTTACAAATCATAACTCATAGCACTAATTAACTAGATATAAAAGTTTGTTGATTTATATAAAAAAAAAACAATAGGTTTTTTTTTTCCTTTATGCTTGTTTGGTTTGAAAAGAACTTTTAAACCTTGTTGAATGTGTCTGCTACTGAATAAAACCACATGGGCTATTTTTATCTTTGACATTTTGTTCTCCATATTGCCCATGCCAACATCTACCCCCTAGAGCTGTCATGTACCTACCAGCATACTTACTGTTTATTACAGATAGCTTTAAATTCATGATAAATAACTGAGAGCAACTGAAGATATCACTTAATGATGTTTCTGTCCTCCCAAACATAGTGGGTATTTAAATTGTGCCTTCCTGATTTATCAAGGCCAGAAGAAAATTAAAGTATTAAGATAAATTATAATATAATCTGTTTTGTTTTATGGTGGAAGGTTAGGGTTATTCCCCAATTTTCATGGGATTCAATATACAGTAAACCATGAGCAGGCTTAAAAGTAGCATGGGAAAGAAATTATAGTATTGCACATTTGATTTGAAGCAATGAAATACAATGAAAAAGCCACATGTACAACTGACTTTATAATAAGGAATTGATGCTGAAGTAAGACAAAAATTATAAAGTATGAGAAATTAATTAAAGTTGTTAAGATATTATGTACAATCTTCAACCAACACCTTTTTCTCATTTCTTTTAATACTCATTACATAGCATAACAATTTCAAGTGATATTTAGATAGTTGGATAAACTACCTTTTGCCACGTGAGAGGAAAGATTAACCAAGAGCAAAGAAAGGCCGTTTATAAAATCTACAATCATCAGAGAATGATTCAGCTTGAGAATAACAGAAGCAGGTGTGTAGGTCTTTATTGGATACTCAGGAGCAAAAGAGATCTGCCATACTGAGGAAATACAGCTTGCTGCCAAAGCTGGTGTACTGT
The DNA here is from genome assembly GCA_902729485.2 of Mus minutoides. NCBI lineage: Eukaryota > Metazoa > Chordata > Mammalia > Rodentia > Muridae > Mus > Mus minutoides. The sequence goes on along the minus strand of LR753344.1, from coordinate 776,742 downwards.
GCATTTGCACTCATTTTCATTCTCAACAAAAAGGAAGGCTTTGCATCATAGTGAATGATTTCATTCAGCTGTTTTCGTATTCTTTCTCCCACAGACTCCCCATAAATTTCTATTGTGCCAACATGTGGAGGATTGATTACATTCTTTCTCAGCTTGTCTTTGAAACTTACAATCAAACTACTCTATGCAATTAAAACACCACAATTATTTTCTCCCCTCATAATTTGTTTTTCCCACCTCACTCTTGTCATCTTCTTCCGTACCCTTTCAGAGCTCCTATGTCACTATCTTAAAATGTAATTGAGTTAGTATATATATATATATATATATATATATATATATATATATATATATATATATATATATATATATATATATATATATATATATATATATATATATATATATATATATATATTGTCCTGAAGTGTCATTATCCATTGGCAGTCTAATAGATTCATTTCATAATACCTAGAAACCTCAAAAGATGCAACCTTAGGTGATTTGTCATTGAAGGAACACTAGTATTTAAAAAATTAGTAGTCACCGTTCTTTGCTTTTTAGTAAGAAGCATAGGTAAAAACTTATTTTAGTTTAGGAATATCCAATTGACACTAATGCAATGTGCATTGATAAAATTATTTTTAAATTTGTATGTTTTGAGAATACCATGTACAACTCACAAAATGAAGCACACTGATTTATAACCAAGAACACACTGGGGTCTAACTTTAATCTATCAAGATATATTCAGATGAAGGTTCCTACTATTTTATAGACTTAACATATTGTCAATATTTGTAGATGTATAGTGATTGGGTGCTCTATTTAATTAATGATTTTTCCACTAGCGGAGCCCAGGATGCCTATAAACCTAAGTTAAGTGTAAGAAAAGAAGTCCCTTTTCTTTACCACTGACAGAACTCTGTCCAGAAGTGCTACTGGTGGTATATTAAACAAGCAGCAAATCTAAATTAAGTTATGCTGGTTTTGACAGTTACTGCAAACTGACGTTTTCATTTGCTTAGTTCCATGTAACAACCCATCATGCAGATATATTACTTGTTGGAACCTCATAAAAACCCTGTTTTTCTCTGGGCTGTGAGCATGAATTTCTAATGAATTTGGCTTGAGGTGAAAGGCAAGTTCTCACTCCTTACTGCAAGCAATAGTTCTATTTTACTGGATACCAATTTAATAATATCAGTATTACACACATTTCATTCTTTCTTATTGGCTATACAAAGTATTACAGCTGTGACCCTGAACTGAAACAAAAAAAATTAAGGTAAAGATGGAAAAGAAGAATAAAATGCCAAAGAGTTATGGTGTTTGCTGCTTAGATTTACAATTTATCTCTTTTTAATTATTTTTGGTTCACGTTAGTGGTGGTTGGAATATATGACATCATTTCTAAGTGAAACAGAGAGAGAAATATCTTCATGCTAAAGATCTGACTGCAGGGCCACCCCCAAACCAACAGAAATCTGTGTGTCTTTGCAAATATTTATAATATCCTTGCTCAATAGTGTCAATCACAAGTTATTTACTTAGAAGGTAGCAAATTGAATCAATGATTAAATACCTTGAATACTAATTATATTTATAAGTAGTGTCTTTCATTTAAGGCTTGTGATTATTTTTTCCACAATAAAGTGCTGTATATACAGAAACATGTCTTATTAAAATATAGTAACCAGAGCAGCAGAAAAAAAAATTAATATCACAATCAACTATTGTCCTAAAAGGATGGTGTCAAATTATTTGACTGATATTTTATTAAGAAATATAAGTTTTTGATACTTCTGAAATGAATCATTAGAAAAAAATCTTACACAGTGAGGCAAAGAGCATGATATTCCATTTGATTTTCAAACTGAATTTGGTTTTTGAAAGTTGGCTACCTACTTGTTCAAAATTTAATAACTTTTCTTACTTTTTTTATATTGTTGCTGCATACACTTCTACTTATATACTCACATAAAAGACAGTGAAGTAGAAAACACACACACACATTCCAGTGTTTCCAATATTTACTTACAGTCTCAGAAATAAGTTTATAAATTTAGTAGGAATGCATAAGATATAAATGAGACACTCAATATTAAGGATAGAGATCAAGTTCCAAATGAGAAAGCAAATACAAATTGCTTCAATCTGTAACTACGTGAGAGAAAATCTAGTCAGATGTCAAGAGCAATAAAAGCATATATTTTTTTCAGGAAAACTAAACTACTCACAGTACAGAAATTATTAATAGAGAATAATCAACTAAATTTGTTGATTTACTGTGTATGCCAATCATGGTGAGATAGGTGAAATACTGTGCACAATATCTATCATATTGTAATTTTAGAAAGTAATAATAATCAAATTTCTGCCATTTCCATATAAGTATTGTATGTAGATTTAGGCTCAATAGAGAATAGAAAGCTATATATTACAACGAGTTCCATATAAAAGATAACCAAAGTGTAAAAAAATTTGTAAGTGGGGTTATTTAGAACTAGAAACTGAATCAGGTTCACATATTTTATTTTTTATGTTGAGGGAAAAGTAGGAAGTATGAGGATGTTTGCTATATAGAACTGGAGGACAGGAATAAAATGGCAAAAGGAGTATTATGTACTGTAATCATAACTAAATTTGTTGATTTACTGTGTATGCCAATCATGGTGAGATAGGTGAAAGGCATTTTGTGTTTAAATTCAAAAAGAACTTGAAGGGTTAGAACCATTTAAACATTTAACCAGCTGAGGACTAAGCAAAAAGCCATTATTACTAAGTGGAACCCTAACCATGTTCCTGTTTAATATATGAAATATTATGAATTAATGAGATCATACAACTGACAGTGGCTACAATGTTATCTGTTAAAATTTGCACCTAGTGGTTCTTTTTATTCTAAAGGCTAAATGTCAAAGCTTTATTATAACCCCCCCCTCCTCCTTCTTCTTCCATCAGTGGAATACCTCTCTAAGTAATGGGGGACCCACATATATGTTTGGGCCTGCACATGTGAAAATATGATATTCTGTCACTTAAAAATATCTAACATGTGTAAAATATGTTAGATACCTTTATATACTACATTATTCTAATATGGTATTTGCTATATGCAAGCCTTGCTGTAACACTTTGAACAGGAAAAAAAAAAAAAAAAAAAAAAAAAAAAAAAAAAAAAAACTACCTTACTGAGGTAAGACTTTAGAATGTCTAAAGTTCTAAGAAAGATAACCATGTTTATGGGATGGATCCCCAAGTTGGACAGTCTCTGGATGGTCATTCCTTCAATCTCTGCTCTGAACTTTGTCACTACTGCAGATGCCACCAAGAGTTCCCTGACAGGAGCCTGATAAAGCTATCTCCTGAAAGGCTCTGCCAGTGCCTGACAAATACAGAAATGGATGCTCATAGCCACCCATTGGACAAAGCACAGAGTCTCCAATGAAAGAACTAGAGAAAGTATTCAAGGAGCTGAAGGGTTTTCAGCCCTATAGTAGGAACAACATTATGAACTAACCAGTAGTCCCCAAATCCCCCTGGGACTAAACCACCAATCAAAGTAAACACACGGAGAGACTCAAGGCTGTAGCTGCATATATATCAGAGGATGGCCTAGTTGGTCATCAATGGGAGGAGAGACCCTTGGCCCTATGCAGGTTCTATGGCCCAGTATAGGGGAATGACAGGGCCAGGAAGTAGGAGTGGGTGGGTTGGGGAGCAGGGGGATGGGATGGGGGATTTTCAGAGGGAAAACTAAGAAAGGAAATAGCATTTGAAATGTAAAGAATTAAAATATCTAATAAAACTATAAGTATGAAAAAAAGAAAAGAAAGATAACCATGCTTCCAACATATAGATTTGTCCAACATATAGGTAAGATGTGAGAGTGTTGTTTCCAAGTTACTACATTAATCCAAAGCAAAGAAAAAACAAAAACAAAACAGCAAAATCTAAAAAACAAAACAAAACAAAACAAATTACACTTGCATAAAGTTATCTACTGCTGCATACCAATAACAAGTCTGGTGACTAGAATCACCCGGATGTTTATTACTTTGCTTAGGCTCCTTACTTCAAGTTTTATATGGCTATACTATAGCACTTAAAAAAACATTTTATTGATACTTTGTGAGTTTCAAATCATGTACCCTAGTCCTGCTCCTCTTCCTGTACCCTCATATTCACCTTCACCCTTGCAACTTCCCCTCAAAATAAAAAAAAAAAAAGTGCAAGAAAACATTTACAATCACTACCAAAACAACAAAACCCAAAGCATATCAAACATGTCATCATGGAAGCTGTAGTAGGTCACAGTGCAACCCATATTATATCTCTCTGTCCATACGTCTTCACTAGCAACTGTTTATTGCAATGTGTCATTGGTCTGGTTTGAGATCTCTGGCTTCTGTGACAACATTAATATTACTTAAGTGCCATGTTTTCAGTCTATGGCAGTTCTATAGCACTTCTGGCCTACTTTCATCTGTGGACCATGGTTTATTGCAAAGTTTGTGTAGTGGCTGGCAACATTTAGTTGTAGTTATGGGTATTTGTATTCTTGCTATTTGTCTGCTAGGGACCACTCCTAGAGACCCCTGAAATTTATGGCCACATATCTTTCATAAAACCCCTCTTACAATATAACCACTTCTGCCTAAAGTTTATACATGACTCTTAAATGGAAATTTCTCTTCTGAAATGGCCAAATCCTGCTTTAGCTTCTTGCACATTATTTTATCAGAACTACTCTGGATAGCTGGCGTTTAGACTAACACAAAATCAATTAGTACCTTGATTACCCCAGATACAATTGCATTTGTGTCTATTATTCACGGTGACCCAGTCAAAGATGGAGAAGACATTATGTTCACAGTTCAACCAAAATAGACAGGGAGGTTATTAGCCTAGGCATGTTTTCTAGGACCAGGAACAAGAACATTGGGGATCATTTTTCTTTTCATATGTGCTGCCTTCATGCTATCCATTATAAGTTATTTCAAATAAGTGATTCCCCAAAGAATTTTGATATAAAACCAACAGAAAGTGGGGTGAGTGAGATATGCTGAGATGCTGCATGAAGATTATCAAGTGATTTTTGACTTGTTTGTAAAAAGAAAAGGAAAGAAAAGAAAAGAAAAGAAAGGAAAAGAAAAGAAAAGAAAAGAAAAGAAAAGAAAAGAAAAGGAAAAGTAAAAAGAAGAGAAAAGAAAAGAAAATGTCCAGAGGACATTTGAAAACCAAAAGGACTAGGGAGTAGTGGCAAGAGTAAAACTAGAGGAGAAAACATGGCAGTCATTTGAATAGAGCTGTCAGATATAAGTGGATGATTCCCATGACAGAAAAGGAACGAAGAATGAATCCATATAGGAATTAATAAAATGTAAGTTAGCATAGAATATAATTTAATTTTAAATGTCAAATTTTATGAGTATTGCTTTGTGATAATATATTTAACTTAAATATACTCTAGATAATGAATATTTAGGCATTCTTTCTTCCTATATACAGGTTTTCTTATGTGTTACAGACAACACTACCAATCTAATGTGTAAGTCATTTTTATAGCATTGTAAAAACAATATGAAGGAAATTAGAATGATACTCATTTGAGGGATAAATATCAGAGCCTTATAAATGTAAAGTGGTGATTTATGGTTCTGACCATGCCCCAATCAATCCAATTCATTTTTCATGGACTGCTAAAAACTTCAGAATATATGGAAATTGCAGCGCGCCTCCCTGCCTCCTCCGTCGAGCAGCAAGAAAGACACGCCACCACCGGGATCTTCTCAATCAGCTTTATTCTGGAGCGCCTTGCTTGTAGTTCCCAGGGACCCAGAACAGCAGCAGAGCTGCTGCTTTTATACACTCCCAGGGAAGGGGGAGGGGTGTCATAGTGGTTGCTGATTGGTGCACCAAGCCA
>LR753344.1:721675-769843 GCA_902729485.2 Mus minutoides | reverse complement strand
GCGAGGCGCCGGTAGCCGGCGGCCGCATTCGCGAGGCGCCGGTAGCCGGCGGCCGCATTCGCGAGGCGCCGGTAGCCGGCGGCCGCATTCGCGAGGCGCCGGTAGCCGGCGGCCGCATTCGCGAGGCGCCGGTAGCCGGCGGCCGCATTCGCGAGGCGCCGGTAGCCGGCAGCTTTTCCGAGGCGCCGGCTTCCTACAGGAAATGGCAATATTTCTTAGGCTGTGATTCCTTCATACTATATCTCTATTCTTTAAGTGCAGAAACTACTTTGAAGTCCTAAAATTCTTTAACATCTAAATCCAGCAATTATTTAATTTGCATTAAACAAAGTTATAGTTACTTGCATATTATTATGACTTTAAAAGAAGATCACACATTTTATGACAAAACCATGTCTTACTCACCTGTATGTCCATATATTTTTTAATTAGAGGAATAGGCAGATGGAGGGATATCTCAATTAAGATTACTGGATTAAGAGAGTATGCTGCTTTTTTTTTTTTTTGATGTCCAGTTTTCTTTCAGTTTACTCTATATTTTATATCTTAACCCTCAAATGTGGAATTGGTAAAAATCTTTTCCCATACTGTTGGCTGTTCCTTTGCCTTATTGGTGGTGTCCTCTATCATATAGAAGTTTTTCAATTTTATGAGGTTTAATTTATTAATTGTTGGTGTTAGTGCCTGTGCTGTTGGGGTCCTGTTTAGAAAGTCATTTCTTCTGCGAGTGCATTCAAAGATATACCTTATTTTCTCATCAATAACATTCAGGGTATCTTGCCTTATGTTGAGGTTCTTTTTCCATTTGGACTTGAGTTTTGTCCAGGGTAATAAATATGGAATTATTTGCATTCTTCTATGTGTATCCATCTTCAACACTTGTTGAAGATGCTCTGTTTTTTATATTTTTGACTTGTTTGTAAAAAGAAAAGGAAAGAAAAAGAAAAGAAAAGAAAAGAAAAGAAAAGAAAAGAAAAGAAAAGAAAAGAAAAGAGTGTGCATTGATTTTGAGGATTCAGGATCAGTACTAGCTCCCATTCCAAGTGGCTCACAGTTGTTTGTAACTTGAGCTCCAAGAAAACTAGATGTTCTGCCCTCCACACAAAACTGCATGTATCCACCTACAGGCACAAATGCACCTATACAAACAACTCTAAGAAGCTAAGAGGAACATCATATACTACCAACTATGGAATGTTGTTTAATCATTTTTGAAAGAAATATTTAAAACATGTATGCACCAACCTGTGGCCTGAAGTTTGCATATGACCCAGAGTAGCTATAATATACTCCCAATAAATCTGTTGATGATCACAGCATATGTAACTTTGCTTATGGTTAATTATGCTTTAAAAATAATACAAAGAATAAATACTGCTAAAGTATAGTAAAAATAAAGTAAGATATGATAAGGGAAAGAAAATTTTGAGCCGATTTGACAACTCTGAAAGTTTAAGTAAATGCCCATTAATGATTAACATAGTTTTGAATAGGAAATAAAACTATATACATATATTAAGGTATATGTTATACTTAATTTTATATATAATTAAATATATACTCTAATAAATAGCACAAGAACAAACATGAAGACAAGACAGGTCTATATGCATAACCACTAGATGGCTCCTCTATATTTCTAACTTAGCCTCTTTTCTAAGGAAAACTCAAAAGTTCACTCCACTATACTGTGCCCTAATTTATCATCCATTTGTAAAGTTATCTATAGCAGTGATTTAGTACTAGTGAAGAAAAGTTCAAACCATATTAGAGTCAATTAGGAGATTTAAGACCTTATTTGTATTAACCACTTAGTGAAGCATTTGAAAATGATTCTGCAGGGCAGTGGTGGCACACGCCTTTAAACCCTGCACTCGGGAGGCAGCTACAGGCAGATTTCTGAGTTCGAGGCCAGCCTGGTCTACAGAGTGAGTTCCAGGACAGCCAGGGCTATACGGAGAATTCCTGTCTTGAAGAACAAACAAACAAAAAACAATTGGAGCAGGGGTTATGGGCAGTCTCTGACTTGTTCCCTGAGATTGGATCGCCTTCCCCTAGCTGCACTACCTGGTTGGGCCTCAATGGGAGAGGATATGCTTAATTCTGCTGTGATTTGAAGTTCCAGGATGGTTAGTAAACAAGGGGGCATTCTCCTTCTCCTCAGAGGGTAATGGTGGGAGGGAATTGTAAGGGGGGGGACTGGGAGGGGAGGACAGAGTTGAGGCTCCTGTCAGATTTAAAGTGAATAAATAAATTAATGTGACCAAACCCTTATGTGCACTGATTCAAATCTTATAGACTTTTTGTATATTCTTATTTTCAAAGGTATAAAATACTATAACCAAAAGACATTGGACATACTGGGTATAGAAGCACACTCCTTTAGTCCCAGAACTCTGGAGACAGAGTCAGACTGATCTTGTGAGTTCAAGGCTAACCTGGACTACATAGTGAGATCTAGAACAGCCAGCGCTGCATGTCACAAGCCTTCCCAAAACGAAAAAAAAAAAAAAAAAAAAAAAGAAGAAGAAGAAGAAGAAAGACACAAATTACTCTTTGAGACATAAGAGTAATGAAACTATAAAGTAATAATCACCTATTCCACATTTTTTATTAGATATAGGGCTGCAGACCCCTTCAGCTCCTTGGGTTCTTTCTCTAGCTCTAGCTCCTCAATTGGAGGCCCGGTGTTCCATCCTATAGATGACGGTGAGCATCCACTTCTGTATTTGCCAGGCACTGGCACAGCCTCACACTATTAGGGTCGTTTCAGCAAAATCTTTCTGTCATATGCAATAGTGTCTGGGTTTGGTGGCTGATTATGGGATGGATCCCCAGGTGCGATAGTCTCTGGATAGTCCATCCATTTGTCTTAGCTCCAAACTTTGTCTCTGTAACTCCTTCCATGGGTGTTTTGTTCCCTATTCTAAGGAGGAATGAAGTATCTACACTTTGGTCTTTGTCTTGATTTTCTTGTGTTTTGCAAATTGTATCTTGGGTATTCTAAGTTTCTAGGCTAATATCCACTTATCAGTGAGTGCATATCAAATGACTTCTTTTGTGATTGGGTTACCTCACTAAGGATGATATCCTCTTAACCTTATTTGTACATTAGAACAACCCAGGCAACTACAAATTATGTTGATGCCCAGATCTCCTCTGTAGCAATTATATTTCAAATATGTATATGGTATGATAGATATCTGCTACTCATATACTTCAAAAGTTGCCTAGAATATTTTCATGGCTATATTGAAGGTAAGAACCATTGATATGCACAACAGACTCTTCGTTTCAAACAAAAAGAACTGAAATCAGAAAAGAAACTAAGACAGATGCTATAAATCGTACAGTTGCAGTCAAAGAGTAAAATCCAAGTCTCTTGATTTGTGAATCATTCATCTCCTTACAATTTGTCTTAATTAAAAAATTTAATCGAATCTTTGAGATCTTTATAGTTTCTGTTAAAATGGCAAAAAAGAGTTTCAGAAAGATAAATGCTTTCAAATGTCATAATAATATTGAACAATTATACAATGTACTATCAAATATGCATTGCTATGCTATCCTTTCTTCACAGCATTTGAGAAGGAAGTTTCCACAAAAGCTGTAACAGTTGAAGAACAGAGATAAACCATATAGTCGGTTCACCACAAATCATTTTTTTTTTTACCTATTGATACCTAGGGGTATAGAAGTGATGTATCCATTGCTCTCAAAACAGGCAGACTAAAGAGAAAGCAAGACATGCAAAATAACAATTAAGGGGAAACCCATGGGAAGGATAATTCTGAAACAGATGCAAATTCAATATAAAGTTAGATCAACCACCTGCAGAAACAACTTCAAAATCTAAGAGAAATGTGAGAGGAACCAGCAGACACCACAAGGCTTTGTTGTAAATAAAATCAATTTTATGGTTTCACTCAGCCTTTAATTTGCCAAAATGTTCAAACTAAAACCAATATACAAGCTTCAGCGAACTCAGCAGGATGAATACTTTTTGTTGGAGCTCATTGCAAACTGCCAAGCAATATGGGATAAAAGCATTTGCACGGCTATACTCTCACCCACAGAGAAGATGTTCCTCATTTTGAAGGTCAGGCCATACATCATTGGCCCAATGTCAGGAAACATGCATTTCCTTCGCCTACACTGTGCCAGGTCAGTCAGAAAATAAACAAAAGCAACCAGCACCCCCACAAAACAGCTACCCCCTCAGCTGCTCTAGCTTCTTCTCTACCATTCCATCTGCAAAGAATCCAGGCGGGGAAATTTAAACATGTTTAAAAGATCAGAGATTCTAATATCTCACAGCAATAGACTCTCTCTCTCTCTCTCTCTCTCTCTCTCTCTCTCTCTCTCTCTCTCTCTCTCTCTCTCATCAATGTAAGGAAAACTTGTATTGAACTTGAAGTGATATATTATTGACAACAATTTTCTTTAAAAATGTCACCAGAGATGTGCTTATATCTATTTCAGACTTTCTAGATTTTTTTTTTTTTTTGCTTTGAAGTAGCTGCTAACAAAAGCATTGTCATGGGTCTATCATCTCAGATAGGTTTCAATCTTAACAGAAGTCATCTGAACTGCATGTGAAGGAACACTGATACATTATGTTTGTAACCTGAAAAGATGAAAAAGGTTTTAGCTACTGGGTAATCACTTTTCATTAAAAAATTCAGTACGAACACTTTATCTTATTACCATGTGGTCATTTGATGGTTCAAAAGCAAATCGTGGCATACCTAGACATCTTAAAGATAATATGGGATTTCAAATGTTCAGTTGTAAACATGAATGTAGAAAAAAAAATGAAGAGATGAGGAATTCTAACAAAATGCTTCTAATGTCTAACAGATTATAATAGAAACATTTACAGAATCATATGGGGCCCACAATAAAGCCACTGAGCTTGGGAAAATGGTTTTGAATGAGCAGGTAGCCAAAAGACTAGGAGACTAAAATCACATCACCTGATAAAATGACTTATATCTATGGATATTTAAACCTTCAAAACTCATGAACCTGTAGTATATTCCCAATTGATATATCTGCATTTTCTCCCAATTTTCTCTGGTTTTAAATGCTTGGCATCATTCTATTCTATTAATACAGACAGTATATGGATATGCCTTGAAGTCTGTTTATTTGAAATGAAAGTGTACTCTCTCAAAGACATTATAACCAGTAACTTCACAACAAATAAATCTCTTGTAGACTAAATAGGTGAGTTATATGTCCATTGTAAATTTCCTTTTGTGATGGGGTTGAATTATTTCACATGATGATATGAAGGCTTAAAGCAACAATACATTATATTCAATGCCATGTCAGCCAGTGGCCATGGAGGCAGGTGGTTGTGACTGATTATGTCCCAAACAGTTTGTGAGTACAGAAGATATAAGTCAGGTGGGAGAAAAAATGGGTCTTGAATTCTTATTCCTTCCTTAATATAATAGGAAAAAACCAGATCTCTCTGATATGTAGTCAGATAGCAGAGTATAGAAGCGGTTAATGGAGAAAATCAACAAGTTCATAAGTAGTCTTCTGTAAGCAGAATTCTGATCTAATAATTTGTCTGATATTTCATGTGGAGTATAGATTTCATGAAAGCAGACAATGTGAATAGAAGAGAGCTGAAGAACAGATCAAAAAGGTTCAGAGAACTTTATAGCCCAATTTCTCTTTAAGACTTCCATTAGATGAACTTATATATAATTTTTTCTGACAGAGAGAGGGAAAGAGGGAGAGAGAGAAGGAGACATACACACAACACCCCACTCTTATCAATGGACAGATTCTAGAAACAGAAACTGAACAGAGACACAGTGAAACTAACAGAAGTTATGAAACAAATGGATTTAACAGATATCTATAGAACATTTCATTCTAAAACAAAAGGGTGTAACTTCTCAGCACCTCATGGTACCTTTTCCAAAATTGACCATATAATGAGTCACCAAACAGGCCTCAGCAGATACAAAAATATTGAAGTAAAGTGGAGTCACAGCCTGTCCATAACATACAAGTTAAATGTGGGGTACTGTATAAGAAAGAATGGATCATGAAGAACCTTACTGAGAATATTGGAGTTGGCTTAGCTGAGGCTGGGAACCATGAAACTCAAATTTTCCAATAAAACTTGAGAACATTTGGACTGATGTTCACTTTACAAAAAAAAAAAAAAAGTAAAAAAGAAAGAAAGAATAGCATGCATTCATTGTAGAAAAATGGGTTTATTATGAACTTTTGGAATACATGTATCATTTATCTTCTCATATTCAGTCTCAATACCCTCTCTTTAACATTTTGTTTCTGATGTTATGCTTCATGTTAACAAAAAATCCAAGAAAACAACTACAGGGAAATGATGAGAGTAAGGTTGTAAAATAAGTCAAATAGCACAATAATATTATAAGGGTCATTTCTGTAATGAAATGAAAATTAAATTAAATTTTATGAAAATGTGTTGCACAGTTTTCCCATTTAGGTCTTCACTCTTTGTGTATTTCATCTTGTCTAGATTGAAAACTGAAAGTAAACACAATGCAACTATGTATTCAAATGTGAATTTATGGAAAGACAAAATTTGCCCCACCCAAGGACTTGCTGTCGGAGAAGATGACTCTGGTTAATAAAGGGAGGTTTGGGCTGGGTTATTGTGCTTCAATAATCTTTTCTTTATTTGGCATTAGTTCTGCTTCCTAAATGAGATGAATAAGCCAAGTTTTAAAAGTGACCACATAGCATTACATTATTGTTATTCTCTTGTAATAAAATAAATTCAGAAAACACTATTTAAATAATATTACATTAAATTATTAGGATGTTTTGTCTGAATCTAAAAATATAGATTAACTTTTGAGTGGATTAAAAACTCCAGTCCGCATGAAAAGCTAGTCTCACAAACAAATGAACAAACTCTGTTCTTAGCTCTCTAGCTGGTTATGAAAAGGAAGCCAAGCTTCCTAATCCTATTAATTAGTCATTATTAGTTTGAATTACTTGCACTTTTGACCTTTTCTCTATGGTACTTTTAAATGCTTTTAGATTTAGAGTTCTGGGGCTTATGTATCATTTTATTTTGAGTTAAATTCAAACCACACTATTTTCAATATAAATATGTTAATGAATTCCATTTTAGAATATTAATTATTCCAATAAGAACACTTTAAATTACCACATTAATTTAATAGAATAAAAGCCACTGTCCACATAGATGACTCAAAAATTGTGAAAGTCTATCAACTACTTAAGAAAGAAAGTGTTTCTCCATTCTACTATAATTAGGAAAATTAGTTTATAAAAATGTCCTGAGGAAATTCAATCTGTAAAAGAGTTTTTAGAATGTTATTATTCTAACTTTAGTGATTTTTATGGTTCTGGAACATTTGCTCTGGTTTACCTGATTATATAAGAAATTGACTTTGTCGGGTAATAACTATATATAACATTAAATTATATTTTTGTATACTCATCAATGTGACTATTTTTTTCATTTGCTTAAAAATGAATGATACAATTTATTTGTTAGAAATATGAAGGAGATAAACCAAACTACAATAAAAATGCCTTACCATAACCCTATTTTACATAGTGGAATCCTGAACTTGGCACACATTATATGCTATTATTTAGTGTGGTTTACAGATCAAAAACATCAAGAGCACCTAGGAAATTATTAAAATATTGACTAAATGGGATGAACTTCATGATCACCTCAGCTGGAGTAGACTTTAGACAGGATCTTCAGAGTGGAAGGCTTATGATCTTTGTAAGATTTATTTTAGAAATCATGCAATTATAAAATAAAAGTTCTGGCTACTATGATATATAAGATTTCTAAAACCACAAAACCTCTTTCTCAAAGACCTCATGTCAATCTTTTTAAATGAAATCCCTAAGGAAATAGGGGTCCCTATTTCTTCCTTTCTGTGGGAGGAAATAAGCCTAACATAGTTATAGGCCTATTAGTATATACTAATGGCCTAATTACATTTAAAAGCCTCCTCTATACTTGCCTATACTCTCTAGTGTTTTTCCATTAGCTTAGTTCAGCATTTAAATATCTTCCCACATTATGTTTCAGTGAAGTTGAGTCCTTCTCCAGCATTTTAATAGTATCTAGTCCCTTTGTTAATAGTCTTGATAACATCTACTTTGCCTGATTAACCGGTTTGTTGTACTTTTTTTCACAAGACCCTCAGCCCCAAGCATTAATTGATATCCACATTATAGCACAATTCCCAATTGTTTCAGCACCTAATAAAATGAGAAGCACTACTGTGGACAATAACATTGATCACAACTTCCTAGTGCTTAATAGGGCATGAGCAAAAGTAAAAAAAGACATGGAACATGGAACACAGAAATATTAGATAAGCACCACTGAATTTAATGATATTATAATGAAAAAACATTTTGATTTCAATTACCTGATTAGTTTGGTTTGTGCTTAACTGAGTGCCCTTTCAGATTATATTCCAAAATAGCATGTGTTTATTTCTGTCATTTTTTTGTTTTCAATTTTAAAAATTAAAAGGGATGCTTTAAAGAGATGTATCTGATGTCATCCATTACACACCATCTAGAGATGAGCACATCATGAAGGTTGTAGAAAAGCTACATATGTCTATTTCTATATTGTCACATTTATGAATATAAAAGGAAAGCAAATTGATTCTGCTCATGCAATCAATATTTTCCCAATCCATAATTACGTAATTCATTTTTTGTGACTGGACATGAGTCTGTCTCTGCTACATCTATATCATGTAAGTCTATGAGGAAGATTCTAATCTTAACTACCACAATGTGTATATTTAGAATTATTATCATTCTCATCATTATTGTTTAGTAACAAGTACTTGATTAATAATTTATTAATGGAGAGTATTAAAGTTCAATACTTCATCAGTTCAATTTTCTGCATTTTTAAATTAATTACTTTATTTAGTTCCATTCCAAATGTCCCTTCCTGGTCCCCCCTCCACAAGTTCTTTACCTCATGTCTCCTCCCCTTTGCTTCAGAGAGTTTGCTCCCTCACATCACCCCCCTAGCATCTCCCTTTCCTCGGGGCGTCAAGTCTTTACAGGATTAAGAGCATCTTTGCCTATTGAGGCCAGACAAGGCAGTCTTCCACTACCTACTGATCTGGGGCCACAGACCAGCTCATGTTTGCTCTTTGGTTGGTGGCTTAGTCTCTGGAAGTTCTGTTGGGTACAGGTTAGTTGATACTGTTCTTCTTCCTATGGGATTGCAATCCCCTTCAGGTCCATTAGTCCTTCCCTTAACTCTTCCATAGGGGTTCACTACCTCAGTCAAATTGTTGGCTGTAGGTATCTGCATCCAATTCAGTAGGCCCTGGTAGAGCCTCTCAGAGAACAGTCATGCCAGGCTCCTGTCTGCAAGCACAACATGGCATCAGCAATAGTGTTGTGGTTTGGGGCTTGCACATGGGATGGATCCCAAGTTGAGTCAGTCGTATGGCCTTTCCACACTTGATCTTAGCCAAAGGGCAGAGAAGCTATGGATGGCCTTTTCTTAAGTAATTTTTCCCCCTGCATTTCCTTTGGACAGGAATAATTCTAGGTCAAAAATTTTGAAGATGTGTGGGTAGCCCCATTGCTCAAATGGGGGCCATGTCTATCAACTGGAAGTGGTCTCTTTAATTTCCATCTCCCCACTGTTGGGCACTTTGTCTAACGTCCCATTTTGTCCTGGGAGCCACTCATATCCCTGGTGTATGGGACTTTCTAGAGGTTTCCTCTGTCTCACACCCCAACACTGCTGCAGATTTCCATTTATTCTCCTGGCCATCTGGGATTCTCTCCTGTCTACCCCCATGCCTGCCCCTGCCCCTCTTTTTTCCCTCCCTTTCCCCTTTCCCATCCAGGTCCTTCCCTCACTCTGATGCCCATGATTATTTTGTTCAGTTTACCTTTAGAATAGACTGACATTGCTCTTTAATTAAAAACATAAATAAAACAAGAATGTAGCTAAAAGTGCTTTAACAGCTCATGCACGTAGTGTGACTAAACACAGAAATTTTCAAAAAGAATACTTTTGAAAAGTTATAAAAATGTGCAAGTAAGCATGATTCAACTAGCTGTTCTAATTTGGGTTTATATGAATGGCAAATTTCAAATTTTACCCCATTCAAAGCTTTATGTCCGTGAAGATGATTTCTTTTTAAATTACTGGATTTTAAATTTTTAAATTAATTATTATTATTATTATTATTATTATTATTATTATTATTATTTTTACTTTTTGACTTTACATCCTTCTCATTGCCCCATTACTGCTCACCCACTTCTCACAATCCTTCTTCTACCCTTTCCCCTTCTCCTTTCTCTGAGTGAGTGGTAAACCCCTAGCTATCCGGACAATAGCACTTCAAGTCTCTGCCTAGCTAGGCACAACTTCTCCCACTGAGGCCATACAAGGCATCCATGCTAGAAGAATATAAATCTGCAAACAGGCAACAGCTGGTTAATTGCACGTTCCAGTATTTTGAGACTCACATGAAGGTCAAGCTGCACATCAGCTACATATGTGTGGGGAGTCCTAGGTCCAACCCATGTATGTTCTTTGGTTGGGGTTGAGTTCCTGAGACCCCCAACAGTCCATATTTGTTGACTCTGTTGGTCTTCCTATAGAGATCCTATCCCCGTTGGGGCATACAATCCTTCCTCCTATTTAGTAGATGATTTTTAAAATAAAGTGGGCCGTGGAGAGGGGAAAGAGAGTAATAAAACATATGTGATAAGGAAAAGAGGCTGGAATGTGAATGAGGCTCAAAGAAACAAAGGATGAATGATGAGTCTATTGCTTTTAAATTTGTTTTGATTGCATTTTCATATTTGGATATGCATATGTATATATACATGTATATATTTGGATGTATTCATGCTATTGTGTACATATGAAATTCAGAGCACAACTTGTGGGAGTTGGTTATCTCCTTTCACAATGTGGCTACTGGCGATACAACTCTGAAGCAGAGATCCTCAGGCTTGGCAGCAAACACTTTTATCCACTGAATCATCTTACTAGCCCTTTTCTTTATACCTATTGGATAAAAATGATGCCACCCAAAACATCAACAACAACAATGATGACGACAACAACAACAAAATCTTTTTCTTCTGAAGAAGAATTAAATGCTAAGGTATGAGATTTTAGAATTCATGCTAACAGCTCTCTTCGCCTTTGTAGTAGTACATAGTCACTCTGTCTTTGCACACATACACTAAAACATATACTTAGAGGAGTAACCAGAAAGTTCATCTGAAGTTTAAAGTCTGTGACAGGAAATGTTAAGCTTTAGTACCATGTTACTAAAGATTAAAGAAGTTCTTAAAATCTCTGAAAACTTACCCATATTTTAAGGCTTTAATTCAATTCCATTTAATTAACACCCATTACTAGAACTCCTACAGGATTAGTCTGAAGGGCTTTCTGCTCTAGTTTGAATATAATTTGTCCTCAACAAAAGTTAGGATGAAGCTTAATTTCTTGAAATGTTATATTGGGGTAGTGGGAAACTGTGGAAATGATTTGGGTTGTGGACCTTCATGAATGGGCCAATATGCACTTGTAGTATGCATTTTCACTTTTGTGAAACTAGTTTATCTCTAAAAGTAGTAGGTTGTTATGAGGCAAAGAGTTGCCTTCGGATATACCTTTTATGCATCTGCCTGAATACTATTAGTCTTGTCTAACATACAAGGGATAGTCTTTAGCATAAGTAAACAACATTGGCATGTTTTTCTTGGACTATGACCATGAGACAAAATAAACTTGTTTGCTTGTAAATGATCAGTTTTCTGGCATTTTATAGAGGAAGTGAAAATAGCCCCAGACATGTGTCCTGAAAGAAGGCCTGCCTTCTTACTATTAGTAAGGAAGATAAAGCTAACAACTGTGTGCATGTAATTTCAATATAAATCACAGGTCCATAGTATTGTGTGTATGTGCATGAAAGAGAACCTCTTTTGTTGACTATAGCGCTATCCTTAGAATGATTCATATACATAAACTAAAACTATGTGGGCTGGGGGGTCCCGCGGAGAGTGCGCAGAGCCCGCGCCCGAGCCATAAGATCAAAAAACCAGGTGACAGCAGATGCTGGCGTGGATGTGTAGAAAGGGGAACACTCCTCCACTGTTGGTGGGACTGCAAGCTTGTTCAACCACTCTGGAAATCAGTCTGGTGGTACCTCAGAAAATTGGACATAGCACTACCGGAAGATCCAGCAATACCTCTACTTGGCATATATCCAGAAGAGTTTCCATCTGGTTATAAGGACACATGTTCCACTATGTTCATAGCAGCCTTATTCATAATAGCCAGAAGCTGGAAAGAACCCAGATGTCCCTCAACAGAGGAATGGATACAAAAAATTTGGTACATNCCCTATAGGTGGAAGAATAACATGAACTAACTAGTTCCCCCTGTGCTCATGTCTCTAGCTGCATATATGGAAGAAGATGGCCTAGTTGGCCATCATTGGGAGGAGAGGCCCCTTGGTCATACAGACTCTATATGCCCCAGTACAGGGGAATGCCAGGGCCATTATGTGGGAGGGGGTGGGTAGGGGAGCAGGGCGGGGACGCGGGAGGGTAAGGGAAAATTTCTGGATAACAGGTGAAATGTAAATGAAGAAAATATCTAATAAAGAGAAAAAAAATGAAAAAAAAACTATGTGGGGTTATAAAGCAGAATAATTATATTGAAAAACAGACATTATAATGCATTAAAATGCAATTGCAATATAGTCATATATGCAGTTCTTTCTTAACACATAGGTGAGAAGAGGTAGTCATAGCCCTAATTTTGTAGTGACAAATAACACAAATAATATTTTAAGTTGGGCATGGTGGTGCACACCTTTAATCCCAGCACTTGGGAGGCAGAGGCAGGCAGATTTCTGAGTTTGAGGCCAGACTGGTATACAAAGTGAGTTTCAGGACAGCCATGGCTATACAGAGAAACCTTGTCTCAAAAAAAAAATTAAATGAAAAATGGCTGTAGTATGTTGAGGAAACACTTAGGACTTACTATTTACAATGCTAATTTTTTTTTTCTGATAATGAGCAATATTGACAGTAGACAGAATTTACAATTTTATATAAATTTTATTCATTCATATCAATAAATAAAACAATAAATAAATTTGTCATGTAGCTTTATATACCTGAATATAGATGTCTGTTTTCTGTAGAGTTCTAGGGGCAATATGATGAAAATTTTCAAAAGCCATTCAAAAAATATTGGTCATTTCTCAGAGGTAGAGATGAATATTAACTATTTTAAAAGTTTGGATGGTTCATCAAATAAACCTTTAGAGAAATAGGTACTAAAATGGAGACAGGGAGAATCAACTTCAGAGAAATACCCAGGAAGTAAGACTAATTTGGACTGAGAATGTGAGATGTCAAGGACGATATTCGGATTTCAGATTTTAATTGCTCATGAAATAATTGGACCAGAAACAAATAAGACATTCTGACTATTCTGTGGCATGCAGTGTAAAGCACTATGTGTATAGCAGATTTTAAACTCAAGTCTACAACTTATTATCCTCCACATTGTTTTCAAAGAATTAGGAAAAGCTATATTCCTGGAGAATTATTTTCATTTAGATTATAACCCATTCACTTCTCAATATTTTTTAGACCTTTTCTTGGTACCATATAATTAGTTTTTATATAATTGCAATAAAGTATGGTTATCATTTTAAAGGAACCACTTTGTGTCTGTGTCACATTTGAATTATCTAATGTCTCTAATTTGACTGAACCACCAACCAGGAGCATATATGCTTAGGACTGTCTTAGGGGCCTATATATTTGTAACAGACATGAAGATAGTCTTCATGTGGGAACCCTAACAGTAGGAGCAGTGGCTGTCTCTGACTCTGTTGTCTGTCTTTGGGACAATTTCTTCTAACTTGGCTCTTTTGTCTAGCCTCAATAGAAGACAAACCTAGTCATACTGCTACTTCATATGCCAATGCAGGTTGATATCCATTGGATGCCTCCAACTCTCTGATGACAAAGGAATAAGGGTATAAGAAGAAGGGAGGGGAGAGGAAGGGACTGGCAGGAGAGAAGGCAGAGAAAGCTTCTATCAGAATGTAAATTAATTACTTAATTAATTAGTTAATGAAAAATAAAACAATAGGCCAAGCTAAGAAACAAAAAAAATAAATCTATTCTATAATGTTTGAAAAAAAAGAGTGATAATATTTTTCAGAACTCTGATTAATTTCAAAGTGAATTGTGTTCTAGTGTACATTGATTACTTATTCATTGAATTCATGCTAAATGTAAGGCACTAAGAAATAATCTTGAATTTGGGGTAGGTGAACCACAATTAAAATATCCTGTATTCATAATGCTTATATATTTTTCAGTATTTTTGAAATTAAAATACAATTACCCTTTCCTCTCTCCAACCTTTCAAATTAACAGCCAATGCCCCCTTTAATTACTACATATATAAATACAAACTTTCTCACTCCATATAATGTGCCCGAATAATTGGTTATATAATTCTAAATGGTCATCCCTGTAATCATATGTATATGTGTAACATTTTACAGCTTACAGATTTTCAACTTCACTAGAATCCTCTAAAGTTAACACTGTTGATGAAATTGTCATTGATCATAGATCTTAGGGAGAAATACGATTTGAACTATGGCTTATGGCCTCAAAATCAGCTCTATTAGCTTTGTTTGTTTTACACAGTCTTTCACATTCTTCAAGGTATAGCTGCTGGATCTTTGCAGACTAAACTTCTATGAGAAAAATAGTGTCCCTTCAATAGATAAAAATGGTGGGTAATGTAACTACCATAAGAAAAAAAGAAATGGGTCAGAGAATGATTTAGTGGTAAAGGTGCTTACCATGCAAGCTTGGCAACCTGAGTACATCTTTGGGAAATAAAATAAGGGTAGAGGTGATAAACCATTCCAAATATTTGTCTTCTAACTCCACATTTATTCAATGGTATGTGAATCACCCCCAACATGACACATCATGTAAAAAAATGCAGTTAGTTTGAATGAATAAATAAAATTAAGAATTAAAAATAAAAGTGAAGACTATTTAACAAAACAATATTCCCTGTCTGGTGCTTACACTTGTACTTTGTATATACTTGTACATTTGGTGTATACTCATATTCCTTGTCTTGTATACATACTTATGGATATAAATTTTTACAGTTTTTATAGTACACATTTGGTGGTACAAAGAGCAGGAGAAGATATTATATGTGTGAATATTAGTCATTTTTCTTATTGTCTATTATATAAATTAGGCATAATATTATCTTGCTAAGGGACTGTTTTAAATAAATAGTCCTCCTGCAAAATTTCAGCCATGTCTTCTCTATGAGACCTTCAGAGGATGCTTGTCATGGTGATTTGTTCAACTGAGCAGTAGTTGTTATAGTCATCATGAAAATATGAAATCTCTTCCTCCACCTCTCTCTCTCTCTCTCTCTCTCTCTCTCACACACACACACACACACACACACACACACACACACACCAGTTAAAAGCACTTTAATCTGGGTTTACTTTTAACATTTTTAGTTTTGAAAGATTTAGCTGCACAGTTTCATAATAAAACTGAAAGTACCTGCTTTAATTTTTCTCAATTAGATTTCTGCATGATTCCTGTGAAATAGGATATTCTAAGAACAAAATGTAACTTTTTCACAGTACTTTGAGAAACTGAAGTATAAGAACCTGTGTTCATCTATTTTGAAAAACGGTTGTCAACAGAGGGTGCCCAAAAGAATCAAATGTGAATTTTATTTTAAAAGCAATGCTAATGATAAGGTATAATCCCATGGCAATGGATAACTTCCAGTGATAGCCCAGACATTAATTTATTTTTCAATACCCCAAAGTGAATCTAACATGCTGTCAGAGTTCAGAAACTGAGTTATGTCCCACATTATAACCTTTATTTTTGTTCACTGGATTTTTATGTGTGGCATTTTAAAATAAGAGTCTCAGAACATCTAAGTATTAGTTATATTATATTAGATTTCCTGCTCTTCCAATATTTACACAGCTGTTTAATACTCAGAACAAGCTACCACACATTTCTACCACAATTAAACTGAGATCTGACATTTACAGTTTTCACAGAGCTCTGATCAGTTCCCAATTCCCTTTGCAACCTTGAGTGGCACTCTCACTACAGTAATGAAGCTGTGACATAAGAGATTTTCTATCAGAAAAAAATCTGCATTGTTCAAAATTATTATCACTTATTCTAGTTTCCTAGAACTGCTATCATCCCTTAGCAAATAAGGAAAACGATAAGAATCTCCAAAACATAAGAACACTATGCAATTAAACCATTATGAATTATTGGGCTTGTTTATACAATTTTCCAGATAATTTTGCATTTGAGTAGAAAGTCTTTGGGTTTAGTTCTAGGGACCTGTAAGACTTTTGTAATGATTAAGGTACTTATAATCTTTTTGTACTTTTTGTACTGATCTTTGTACCTTTTGTAATTACTTTAGTAAGTACTTTAGTAAGTACCTTATTGGTGCCTCCTTTTCCACATTTTCTTCCTCATATTTCCCCCATTTCCATTCTTTTCTCCTCCTCCTGAAACACTCCTTTGATTAATCACAAACACTAAAGAGACAGAACTCATTTCTCTCTCTCTCTCTCTCTCTCTCTCTCTCTCTCTTTCTCTCTCTCTAACTCTCTCTCTCCTCTCTCTCTCACTCTTCCATCATTTTTTTCTTAATTCCCATAGTTTATAGCACATGGTCTTGAATAGAACAAATGTTTGTATATTTGTATAGTATTCAAATGTATAATTAATTAATTAATTAGAAATGCTAATTATTTACATTGAGAATTTTTTTTTTAATCTGAGGTTGAGCCTTCACTCTTCTCAGAATTAACTGACGGGGCTTTGGTAACTTCATTCATTTTCTTATTTGTTAGCCAACAGAAATAGACTATTATTATATGTTCTCACACTAATAAATTATGAGATCGTTTCTATGAAAAACACTTCCCAATAGCTAATTACAAATTTTCATCTATTGTTTCATAAGGCTGAATTTCAAATAATTGGTGTTCTAGTCTATCTTAATGTTCTTGAAGATAGAAATATTAATATTTAAGAAGTATGCAAGTTGATATATACATGTAGGGACAAAGTAAAATTTCTTTGTCAAGAGCCCCAAGTTACTAAAATATGTACTACTTTTGTCATTAAATGATTAATTTTAAAATACCCAAATTAAGAAATACTACGATTTTGTAGTATGAATCTATTAATGTAGATGCAAATGTTAAACCTCATTTTTGTCACTGTGGTTGAATCCTCTTTGCTTTATTTAGCACCAGCTCTTCTTCCTAAGTGAAAATGAATAAACCAAGTTTTAAAAGTGACTACATAGTTATACATTATTGTTTTCTTTTAATAGTGAAATAAATTCTGAAAACATTATTTTAATACTTCTTCTCATCTTTGAGTAGCAATCAACATTTTAGGTTCCTAAGGGTTTAGTAATTAAGAACACAGACTTGCAGGATAGAGCAGCAGGACCAAATTACTTAAATTTAGTTCCATGGTAACCCATGAATAGTGTAACTCTGGGGTGCTATGAATATCTTTCAAGCAGATTTTGTATCAAGACAGTTCTTTAAATTGTTATTTTTGCTCATGCTTGAAATGTCTTACATAAGAGGTGATGTTAAGGAAATACTTTCCTTTCTCCTCCTCCTTTCTCTTCCTCCTTTCTCTCTCTCATTCTCCCTCTAATCCTTCTGTGTTTGTGTGTGTGTTTGTGTGTGTGTGTGCATGTGTGTTAGGCATCCATAATTTTCCATACACTATAGAAATGCATGGAATAATAATAAGCATTTATAAATGACAACAGTACAGCATCATGATGAAAATTAAGATTACAGAATGAAACAATGGCTGGGCATATCCCCATTGACATTTAATTACAACATATGCCAGAGAAGCTCCAATAGACAGCAATTTTATCTGTACATTTTACAATGTCATAGTACTTGACAGGCTGACAAGACAAAAGAGGTTCTATTATACACACGCACACACACACACACACACACACACACACACACACGAATTTAAGAAAATATGATTTCGGGCTCTGTCCTTAAAGATTTTAATGAAAAAATGGAAAATAATGCCTAATACTTATCACATAAGTCAGAGCTACATACAGATATATTATCTTAAAAATCTCATTTTATTTTTATTTTTCCTCTGTCGTTATTCCTTAAATTTAAGTTATGCTGCATCATATATCTTGCTTGGGTAAAACAGTTTAAGTATTCAGTAAATCATTTAAATTTTCACAATTTCTTAGAGTACCACTTGAACATTTCCTACCTTAATTTATTTGCATTTTTACATCATATTACTATGCACAGTAGGAAAATCATCTAAGAATGAATTCACATGTGAAGAACTCATAGAGACCCTGGCAGCAGATATTGGATCTGGAGACTCAAGATAGATGATATTGCAGCATGGATAGAGAGAAGTAGACAAATGGTCCCAAGCTTAAACAAGAAGCTATTTGCAATTGATACCTGTCATCAAAGGGAAAACCAAATTTCTCTACTGGAATGTCCTTGAGTATCATGCTCCTGGGTAGGCTTCATGCCCAGAAGTAGTTAGCCAACACAAAATGGACTCTATGGTTATTTGTGTGTGGTGTTGTTGTTGTTGTTGTTTGTCTGTTTCATTTGTTTGTTTGTTTGTGAGCTTTCTGTCTCATTGAGGTTTTTCCTTGATTTACTTTCATTTTAAATTTGTCTTATTTTTTTTATTGAGAAAGAATAAACAGAGAGAGCATACATAGCTTTTTTGGGTAGAGAAGAGATTAGAATCTGGAAAGAGCTAGGGAAGGAGGAAAATGATCATTACACATTATATGAAAAATGTGAAATTAAAAAAAATACTATAAAAAGAATAAGACCTGATACCTAACAGGTCATAAAGTAAGTATCTTTTCTTAAACTACCATGTTTAAGATTTCCCAGAGTAAACTGATATTATTAGAAATCCAAATAATAAGCCATGTTATATACAGAAAAGGGTAGGAACATGAATTATAGTTCTTTCAAAGCCTATCAGAATCTTTCTTCTACAGCACATTGTATCTTGAAAAGAAATATTGGGTAATTCATAATGGTTTGTTGAAACAAATTATAACACATTTCTTAGGTATACAAGACATGTGTTGTCTATTAATGATTCATAGGATCAACTGTTTCAATAATGACTAGCACTTTATCAGAGTGGAATAACATGAACAATAGCATTGCACATTATGAGCTAACATAGAGGGCAGGCCATCATGGACAACTTGGATATCTTGGTCTGTACAATATTAAAAGATATCTTGTCAATTATTGATTTGACTGCACAGGCCATTGCTGTTCTGTTTAGGAATCTTTCCCCTGTGCCCATATCTTGGAGGGTTTTCCCAACTTTCTCCTCTATAAATTCCAGTGTCTCTGGTTTTATGTGGAGGTCTTTGATCCACTTAGACTTAGGCTTTGTACAAGGGGATAAGAATGGGTCAATTCCCATTCTTCTACATGATAACCGCCAGTTGTGCCAGCAACATTTGTTGAAAATGTTGTCCTTTTTTCATTGGATGGTTTTAGATCCCTTGTCAAAGATAAAGTGACCATAGGTGTGTGGGTTCATTTCTGGATCTTCAATTCTATTCCATTGATCTATCTGTCTGTTGCTGTAAGGCAAAAGACACAGTCAGCAAGACAAAAAGGCCACCAACAGATTGGGAAAGGATTTTTACCAATCCTAAATCTGATAGGGGATTAATATCCAACATCTACAAAGAGCTAAAGAAGCTGGACTCCAGAAAAACGAATAACCCCATTAAAAATGGGGTACAGAGCTAAACAAAGAATTCTCAACTGAGGAATTCCGAATGGCTGAGAAACATCTGAAAAAATGTTCAACATCCTTAATCATCAGGGAAATGCAAATCAAAACAACCCTGAGATTCCACCTCAAACCAGTCAGAATGGCTAAGATCAAAATTTCAGGGGACAGCAGATGCTGGTGAGGATGTGGAGAAAGAGGAACACTCCTCCATTGCTGGTGGGATTGCAAGCTGGTACAACCACTCTGGAAGTCAGTCTGGCATTATCTCAGAAAATTGGACATAGTACTACCAGAGGATCCAGCAATACCTCCCCTGGGCATATACCCAGATGTTCCAACTGGTAAAAAGGACACATGTTCCACTATGTTCATAGCAACCTTATTTATAATAGCCAGAAGCTGGAAAGAACCCAGATGTCCCTCAACAGAGGAATGGATACAGAAAATGTGGTGCATTTACACAATGGAGCACTATTCTGCTATTAAAAAAATGAATTTATGAAATTCTTGGGCAAATGGATGTATCTGGAGGATATAATCCCTAGTGAGGTAACCCAATCACAAAAGAAGTCATTGGATATGCACTCACTGATAAATGGATATTAGCCCAGAAACTTAGAATACCCAAGATACAATTTGCAAAACACAAGAAAATCAAGAAGGAAGACCAGCACGTGGATACTTCATTCCTCCTGTGAATAGGAAACAAAATACTCATGAAAGGAGTTACAGAGACAAAGTTTAGAGCTAAGATGAAAGGATGGACCATACAGAGACTACTCCACCAGGGGGGATCTGTCCCATAATCAGTCATTAAACTCAGACACTATGGCATAGGACAGCTAGTGCCTACCTAAGGGACCCTGATATAGCTGTCTCGTACAGAAGTGGATGCTCATAATCATCTATAAGATGAATCACAGGGCCCACAATGGAGAAGCTAGAGATAGAACCCCAGGAGCTGA
The DNA here is from genome assembly GCA_902729485.2 of Mus minutoides. Classification (NCBI taxonomy): domain Eukaryota; kingdom Metazoa; phylum Chordata; class Mammalia; order Rodentia; family Muridae; genus Mus; species Mus minutoides. The sequence goes on along the minus strand of LR753344.1, from coordinate 748,922 downwards.
AGGGGTCTGCAACCCTAGAAGAGGAACAACAATATGAATTAACCAGAACCCCCAGAACTCATGTCTCTAGCTCCATATGTAGCAGAAGATGGCCTAGTCAGCCATCATTGGAAAGAGAGGCCTCTTGGTACTGCAATCCTTATATGCCCCAATACAGGGGAAAGCCAGGGCCAAGAAGTGGGAGTGGGTGGGCAGGGGAGCAGGGAGGAGGGAGGGGGGAGGGGGCTTTCGGAATAGCATTTGAAATGTAAATTAAGAAAATATCTAATAAAAAATTGGAAAAAAAAGATATCTTTTAATGCTGAACAGTTTCTATAGCTACTTAAGATACAATGTATTAGATGAAAGGTCCTGTAATATGGCTAGCATTGTAACTATCTGTTCTCTAGAGAAAATTTGTTCTGAGTTTTTTGCTATAATGGTCACAAATATTTGACCTAGGTTCTCACATATAACAGAATATGTTTTATTATTTTTTCTATTGTATCTCCTTATCATACTTAAAGGGCTAATACCTATGCTAGCATTCAAATATGCCTGACATTTGAGGCTTTGTTTTGAATATTACAGCCAGTTATGTTCTAAAATATCAACGGGTTACAGTACCCATGCACAGAATTGTGACAGTCCTTCTTAATTTTTACTTAGTTATTTAATTTCAATTTTCTATGTAGCATCAAATTTGAGGTTGGTGTTATTTTCTGAAAAGATAGTACAAATAAGATAGAAAAAATAAACCGGGCATGGTGGTGCATGCCATTAATCCCAGCACTCGGGAGGCAGAGGCAGGTGGATTTCTGAGTTCGAGGCCAGACTGGTCTACAAAGTGAGTTCCAGGATAGCCAGGGCTATACAGAGAAACCCTATAAAAAAAAAAAAAAAAACTCAAAAAACAAAGAAAAAATAAAGTTCTGCCAGTACCTGACTAATACAGATGCAGATACTCATAGTCAACCATCCATTGAGCCTAGAGACTCCAATGAAAAAGCTAGGGAAGAACTGAAGGAGCTGACGGGAATTGCAACCCCATAGGGAGAACAATATCAATTCCAAATGGATCAAAGATCTTAATGTTATAGAGTGAAACACTGAAACTCATCATGAAAATAAATGGTATAGGATAATTATTGAATTTTTCAGTCCTCACTTGAAAAGTTTCCTTGTGCAGTAAACAGCAGTAAATAAATACAGTGTCTCACAACTGGTTAAAGTGCAGAAAAAGTTGTGGTCTAAATGGAACATGGTCAGTACATATCTTTCCTGTAAGGTTAAAGAAACATCACAATAGAATAGTATGGAATGATTTTTATGTGTGAGAGGTCCAAATAAAATGGGGTGAAATAGTGTGTCCTCCATATGACAGGACTTTTATAATCATTAACTCACAGCAACTGTGGTTGCCTAGACAACATCTGCACAAGACATGTAACATCAAGACATGTAACATTCTAAAATAGATGGAAAGGGACACAGGAACCTCACTCCCTAGCTAAAAGTTGTTGATATTTGGTGGATGGTAGAAGAGAGAGTTAGTTTTCTTCAGAGGTGCAGTCCCTGGTAGGTTCACAATGCTCCAATGGATGGCTCCATACTGATTTGTATATGGGCAAGTCTAACTGGACTCAAGAGTGTTTTTTAATAGTTAAGAGAATGAAGGGGAAGGATATGGGAGAAATTGGAATGTGTTATTGGGGATGAATTGGATCAAATTATGTTATATACATATATGAAATCCTCAAAGAACTAATATTACATTATATTATGCAACAATGAAAGATTCTAGAGTACAAAGCAAAGCCAGGTTTGGAAGTGATATGTAATAATTTCCATATAAGCCCGTGTTAGAATGTGGGATAAAGCAGCTTTTGGGCTATGGGAGACTATTTAATATTATTCAAATGAGCTCCAGTTGTGATTAAACTCCAAAATTCTTCAGGTTGAAGACTTCTTGACAATATTTGAGTAAAAACAAAAATTAAAAGCAATTGATTGTATAATAATCAAGTATTAAAAATAAAAACAAAATAGCTTTTAACTCACTGTTTTTTATAATCTGAATATTTATTTTCTGTGTGAGAATATTTTTAATACTAAGAAGAAATTATCTCAGAGAATAACTGTTAAATTATCCAATTAATACTTTGCTGTTATTACCATCCTCTAGATTTTAAAAGATTCCTAAGTATAACTTACCCTTGTACCAGATTTATGTGTAATTTTTTATGCAACTGTACTATTTATAATGATTGCCTCTATATTTTATTGGATGAGACCATTTTTAAAAATATTATATTCATGACCTCATCTATTTCTCCTCTATGGTTTATCATCAAAATGACTCATGATTCAGAACTTACTCACCTAATGGTGTTTCATTGCTTATGTTTCAACATTACATAATTTACATCTATATCTATCTATGATGATATACACACAGAAAATCAAAATAAGTAATATTCTTTCATTTAAAATATATTTACACATTTGATATTTATATTTTAATGTTATACACAGTAATGTCTAGCTTAAATGAGAGTTTTTTGGTTAATCAAATTGGATAGTTATTTCTAGTATATCTAAACAGTTTTGTAGGATTACATTTAGAATATTTGTGATACAGTTTTAAATGTATACTTATAATTTACCTTTTCATATTAATTATTAACCATAACTCAAAATGTGGTCATTTTTTTTTATAGAGAAAGCCATAGTTTTAAAATAACTATACTGTTTGCCACCTTAAATACTTACTTTATGACTGTCATTACAGAACATTTTCTACTTTATCATTTTAAGTTTAATTGTATCATGGTGTTGAAGATCCCATTGAGTTTTTAATTAGTGTAATACAAATAATAGCAGTATGAAGCCCTTTATGATCAAAGAGACACTACTGATTCATATACTGAATAATTTTAATTGTGAAAAATTTTGAACATAAACAAAAAGAGTGAAAATAGTATAACCCCTAATACCTATGTCCATTCATTAATTATTATGATAAATTGTCCAATAAATTTCTACAAGGATATTTAAAAATAAAGTCTATATTTCAAGTGACTTATTAATAAATACTTCATTTTGTGTCATAAACACATTAGCTTTTAAAAATACTAAAACACCATTGTAATAAATATTAATATTAAAACAGTTTAAAACAGTAAAATATCTACACACCATCATGATAGATCTCCTAATCTCTTTTAATTCATTATATTTCTAAATCAGCATTCATCAATCCACGATTTTGTCTTTTGTTGACAGAAATGCAATGTTATATTGAATGATTTTAGGTTGTGCAGTTATAAGTACAAGGAATGAAATATATTTCCTTGATATCACTGGGATTTTCTTCTTATTCATTCTAGAAGTGTGTATCATCATCTAGTATATAGTATACTAGAAACATGGGGATTATCTATGATCAAATTTGAAAAGATCTTTACTATAAGAAATTTCTTTTACTATTGTATAGATATAATTATTAAAAGAAATTGAGTTTCTAGTATATTTTAGGACTAAGGGGCAAGGAACATTATAATGGGACTAAGAAAGGGTTCTTTGAATTCTAAATTTTACCAACCAAGGGAGGAACTATGCAAGCAAATATAGAAGATGAAGTCAGATTGTGCATGCAATTTCAAATGAGAGAAATCATTGTGCATTCCCAAAGGCACCCACATACCTATGGGAAACATATGTAAAACAACATAATTGAGTGAAGTTGAAAATGGTTGTGCCAAGAGATTAAATGAGTGGCCTCATTGTAGAAAGTCTTGTTAGTTACTTTTAAAGATTCTGACTTTTTTCCTGAATTAAACAGAAGTCATTTAAAAAGTGGATAAAAAAAATTCTAGTTTCTGTGTAACACCAGTCATTTGGAGACATAGAGAACACAAACTTTCAGACCACTTGAAAGACTGGTGCAGTAATATTTCTGGATATGTCTCCATGCTGCATCACATTTACTAGAGGTAGAGTGTGAAAAGAAAAGAGAAGACAGGAAGCCATCCAAACAGACACATCAAGCATAGAACTACGTGTGACCAATTAAGCATTGTAAGCCATGGGCTAGGATCTGAAGAGAATAAAGTTTAGGGCTGACATGTGGAATGGGATGCCCAAGGACTTCCAAATAGAGAGATTAAGTAGGAAATTGTAAGATGCATATTGATGGATGAAAATGAATAAGAAAGTAGCATAGGAAGATTTGCTGGCAACAGAATGTCAGTATTTTATTTAAATTTATGAAGATTATCCAAGTTGTTGAGACTATAAATACAAAAATAAAATAGCAAGAGAAAAGGCTCCATGAAAATTCACTGGCTATGTCAATAAAGATCAGGATAACCAGAAAGGTAATAAGGTAGCCCATCATGGTTATAATGCTCCATTCCTTTCAAAATTAATTTAAAATTATTAGTATTTTATGAGATCAAACGTTACATATATTAGGTATTTCTTCTATATACTCTTCCTCCCTTTGGTTCATTTTGGTACTAGGTTGAGAATTATTTAGGCTTAGCCATCTGTATTTCAGTATCCCCCCCCCCCCCCGCACACACAACTTTGGGTATTTTCTGATCTTCTCCAGTTTTTCTCCATCAAGAATGAGTAGATTTCTAATACCCCCACGTCAACGATAAAGACATGAAATTTAAAATCCTAATGTTTCTGAAGATAGAGCTTGTTTTTTGAATTTTGTCACTGGTATTGTCGTCGAAATCATTAGCATGACTCAAACTTATCGTTTTGCATAATATATCCAAATCTTGCCCATTTAAAGTTATTAATGAACAAATAAGCACGCAACAACTCAACCAAAGGGGAGCCTTAAATTCCTTCTAACATTGAGAGGCTTATGCATTAGAATTGAAAAAACTAAGTTAGGAGGAGATATTAGTTATTCACTCTAAAATAATTCATATCTCCTCAGATCAACTTTTGTGGCTATTCCTGCCTTGCTTCCATATCCATAGATGTACATGTTTAAAAGTGAAATATTTGAGAGAATATTTAATTACAACTTATGTGCTTTATATATAATTGAATATGTGTCACAAAACATCAAAGAAGAATGCAGTTTTATAATGTAAAATGTAATTACAACCACCAGTACATATTCTTTGTCTGTGCATATACCTAAATGAGAATAACAAGAGAATAGATGGTAAAAAGCAAGTGTGTGAACATGTATGTGCAAGGCTGAGATGTGGCACAAACATTCAGTGAATACAGAGCTGACAAAATGAAGCCTGTATAGAGTTAAAGAATAGTAGATTTCATTTAAAAATTTACACACCAGTCAGTGTATCTTTGCTGAATTCTTGCTATTTACCCAGCATTATTTTAAAGAACATGGGTACCCATCCTTTAAGCTGTACTTGGAATGGGATTCTTTTTAGCATTTGAGCATATAAAAAACAGAAATGCCATTAATATAGTCAGTGGCCAGTAAGTACCAATGGTGAAACATTATGTAATTCATGACAATGTGATTGAAGATAGACTTTTCTACCACTGACTACCATCAGATCATTTTCCTTTATTTTTCAGTCAAACAAATGAATGAAGAGTAAGAAAAATTAACAGGAAAAAAAAATTGTAATAGTTTCTAATAATGTACACGGGTGCTATTCTTTTGTTTTAAAGTTAGTAGATCAGTGAGAACAGTTTTCCTATTCAGAGCTTTTTAAGATAAAAGCCAATACAATGGGATCTGCAATGTAAAATTTTACAAAATATCACAATTTCTTCTACACAAACTTCTCCAAATATAACTGCATTTTAATGATCTAAGACAGTCAAAATTGACAATTTTGAAAGCATCACATTTATTTACACTATTTTCATTGTGTTTCATAAGTATCAAATCAAAGAGTATGCAGAATTGCATCACTGTATTAAAATGTATGAAATAACAGCAGCAGCACCAAGAAAACAATTTTAATTTGTGTTGGATGAAAAACATCACATGTTTTCATAAATATCAACTACACACCAGTTGTATCTTGTAAGACATCTGAGTATTTCAGCCAGTTTGATTAGAGGATTCATCTGTCAGGTTTAAGCTCTAAGCGTTATTAGTTTCATAATGCCAAGGATTTCTAATGATTGCTATTTTAAAAAGTATGAGGCATTGTTCCTTCTTTCTATAACAGTTAGGCAAATAATGGAAGAATACATGAACTATAAAAGGAATCAGCCACGTAGTTATGGTGACATAAGAACCTGAACGCTCCACTGGTGGTAGTGTAGATGGCGGTAGCAATCTGCCTGGCCATCTGTTACTACTTAGTCAAATTAAGTATATACATACCCTTTGACACAGCAATTCCACAATTGGCATTTATCCCAGAGAAATTTTCACACAGGTCTATAAGACATATAGCAGGGTATTCATTACAGCTTTTGTAATGGTGGGGGTTGAAAGTAACAATGCATCCATTAGCAAGAGAGCTAGATACACAGCTACAGCTCCTCCGATTTCAGATATATAGTGATGCACAGATTGTCTTCTAATAAAAATCATGTATAAGGGCCATTCCAAGGAAGGAAATCAGCTGCTTGAAATTACATCATCTTATGCACAGAGTATTAAAGTAAAATACAGAAAAGGTGTACTGCTATCGATAGAATCTGATCCTAAAAGCATAATTTTGATTAATAAAAAATGAAAAAAGTTAAGCTTTATCAAAACTGGATTGCCATAAATTATAATTCATCAAATAAAACTACTTGCATTCCAAAATTGTAGAAAGGTTTTTCTTTATAAAATTATGTATGTATGTATGTATGTATGTATGTATGTATGTATGTATGTATGTATTTGTAAATTATTTTCACATCTTCTGAGAAGTGGATATAATTTAAACATAGTGTTTGTGCCAGAAAGAAGAGATAAAGTGGGTATACAATGAATAAAATATATGAATTCATAAATACAAACATAAAAACTCTAACAAGATGAGAAGTGAATAGTATTTTTACCTTCACTAACTGCTGAACTACATCAAAATTATATAACACAAGTGTTGGTTAGGAGGTAGGAGAATAGGTATTAGTACTATTGCATTTGTTTCTTACTGATTAGCATTAACAAAGTATTTAGTATCGCTGGCCTCACCTGAACATTAATATGGAAACAGTGATCCCACCCTGGCCATAAACAGAGAAACAAGTAAAATTCTTTTGTATGGTATTAACTCTAAACACTTCATTATTCCTTCTACACCCCTTCTTGGTGAATGTATCTAGTGTTCTTTATATACACTACAAAGTACTAGTGGAGAACCACTTTAGACTTTAATTCTCTGACTAGATGAGAATAATACTAAACCAATTGTATCTTGCAAATATATGAATTATTGTTTCTAGAGTTCTCTTCTTTATCAAAACAATCAGGTTGTTTCAATTAAAAAGTTATTATTAAACAAGTCTCTTGGTAGTCTGAACACTGATTTAAAGGCATGTTATATCACCTATCATTTAAGAACCTATGCATGATCATATTTAATGTATTCTAGCACTGCAAAAAATAAAATTAGAACACAAGTGTTCAAGTATTGATACTAGTTGCATGATTTTGCATATATTCTGGTATTTTCTTTCTAACATATATTTATTGACTGTGTCAAATACATAATTTTAACAGGTATAAATAAAAACAAGCTATAACAAGTCCTCTGAAATCAGATAAATGTCTCTTGGACAGATTGTTGAGGGAAATATTTGTGATTTCCAGTAAGATGAGAATAGAGAGATCAATATAATATAAACTGAAGCTTAAGTTGTTTTATCTCCTTATTAATCCATATCTTCATGTGTTAGCAAGGTGTTTTGCTTTAATATTTATGCTTTCCTTAATTTGTGATATCTCCTAAGTAGGTCCTAATCATTTCTTTCTTTCTTTTTTTTTTTCTTTTTTTTCTTTTTTTCCCCCTTTGGGTTTTAGAGACAGGGTTTCTCTGTATAGCCCTGGCTGTCCTGGAACTCACTTTGTAGACCAGGCTGGCCTCGAACTCAGAAATCTGCCTGCCTCTGCCTCCTGAGTGCTGGGATTAAAGGTGTGTGCCACCATGCCCACCCCATAATCATTTTTTTTAATTGCTAACTTCATATGTCCATAAGTCTTTAGATTAGAAAGGCCATGTACAAAGAAAATAAAACAGCAAAAGACAAAAATTATTAAACTTACTATATGTGAAAAAAAGCACAGAATTGTGTATGTCAGCACACACGCACACACATTCTCTGTAAAAAAAAATACTAGAAATCATAAGAAATCAATTAGAATAATTCATTTATTCAGCAAATTGTTCAGATATATGTCTCAAAATAGCACTGATGAAATATTTTGAATTATATTGAAACAAAATTTAAAATGAGCAGTGCTCTTTAGCTTTGATTTATAAAGCAGACACCTTTAAGAAGCATGGGTAAATTTGAGTTTTAAACCAGTACATTTTTTAAGGAATTTGAATATCATATTGAATATCACATGTTCTCATATAATTATCTCTTTCATCGAAGAAATAAATACAATAGGCAAAAATCAAGTATACAAAATTTAAAAAAATTACTCTAATAAAATTATTTTCTTATTGTTAGTGTTTTTCAAATAAGGTAATATATGGGTTAGTGAATTGCTTTCTCTGCCGGTACTCATTCAATGTTAAAAATATCAAATGGTCTTTTAATTCTTGTGAGGTATTTTTGCCTGCAATTAGTTCATTTAAATCTCACCATAACTTGGATAGAAGTTATTCCTATGTCTGTTTTATTGAATGAGGAAACTGAAATGATTTAAATATTTAATTGATTTCTTAAGATCATACACTTGTTAAAAGGTAGAGTTGGTTTTTAAGAATTGAGACATTAAAGTCCACTAAAGCTGTTACATAAAGTGAATTTGATTAATCATTATCTAATACCAATATCTGTTATCAGAATCAAAATCTAAAGGCACACATTTGAGAGGATCTTACATTTATAGAACCAAATATTTCACCTTTCATACATAGATTACATTTATTTTGAATGTACTAATTGTAATTATAAGTTGAATAAAGTCAAAAATTTGCAAAACTTATAATCATAAATGTAAGCCATTAATTGTTGACATGTTCTTAAGATGTAGGCTTGGAGGTTTAACAGACTCTCCTTACTGACTTTAGTCAATGCCTTCTGATATCTCTACTAAGCCTCAGCCCTGGCTTCTAAGAAGTGAAACATTATATATATTTTGTACCTCCAACAAACATAGAATTTTGCAAATACTGGCAGTTTCTTAAAATTCAAGGAGCATTTATTAAAGAAGAGTATTACTAACGTGCTGAACATTGTTAAAAGATTTAAGGTTTGTTTCAACCAATTTTTTTTCCATTACCTAGAGCATTTTATTTTAGGAATGTTGACATTGTAAATTCATTCTATGTCGCTTTGAGAAAAGTTTGGTATTCTTTAGGACACAGAAAACATCCTTTTAATGAACAATGATCACAAGAATAATAATGTTTCTGTCTTCCAGTCTCAAGGTAATGGTAGAGTCCCAACTTTAAGAATAGACAATTAGCCATACAGATGGCTTAATCACCTTAAACATATGCCATTCACACTCCAAATGTCCTTAATATGGTTATTTTAGTGTACTTTGTCATTCAAAACTCTGTACTTTTTTTCTTTGAGAGGAGTTGAGCTTAGTCCTATCCTGAAATCTCTCTCAGTTACTTCCATGATCTGAGCCAAACTTTTCACTATTTTTGCCATGTGTCTGGTGCATTTATTTTTCTTTTATTGAGATATAAAAATTTAAGCATTCATAAAACAATAACAGTACTATGGTGCCAATAGATGTATATCTTAGTCATATGCATGATGCACTTTTTCAGTACTTTTCCAGGATGGAGCTTACCAGTACAGGGGAATGCCAGGGCCAGGAAGAGGGAGTGGATGGGGGGAGAGTATAGGGGGCTTTGGGGATAGCATTTGAAATGTAAATGAAGTAAATATCTAAAGAAATTTTTTAAAAAGAAAGGATGATTGATGTTTTAAAACGAATTCACATTCCTCTATTTGATAATACAATTTGTTTTTAGATATTTGTTAACAAAATGGTATACACTAATAAGAACTCTAGAAATATGCATATGTTTAGCAAATGCATGCACAAGTGAAAAGATAAGCTCTCCTAATTATCTTTATCTTAGAACTTTAAAAATAATCCTAAAAGGCAAATGGACAACTTAAAATATAGAATGAATACAAATTTATTATAAGACAAAATAAGAGAAATATATGGTTAATTACACTTCTGATGTAGTTTCTAGGATATATAATAAGTGGCATAGTTTTCTAGGTAATGATAATATATAAGATTCAAGACATAACTATAGTTTGTTATAACTTGAAACTCATAGAAAAGGCATATCATCTTTATATTTCCTGCCTCTAATCAAATACCACATATCATAAAGTAGCTAAAAGGCATTAATGAATTATATCTGTGTTATAAAATAAATATTCCTATGTCTTTTATAATATGCAGTATAATTTCCATGTTATAAGGTAATATTAAGATTAGGATAATATTATAAATATGTCTTAAATATTAACATGAGATAAATACCATCTTATAGAAATGCAGCTATTATATCTTGAAGTATTATATTCTGGCCAGATATGTTATTAAAATATCAAGCTTAAAGACATCCTAAATTTATGATGAGATAAAGTTTTATTGGGGGAAATGGTGCTTCACTTTAGAATTAGTACATGTTCAACTATGGCAATTTCCTCTTCACTTCTCAAATGTGATTTTGAATTGAGAAAAAGAACCTGTTTAAATTTCAGATGAACCATTTGCAATAATCATATATTCAAAGATGCCAGGTACCATATCATTAGGATGAGTGATCATTCTATATTTTCAAATTTTACTGCTGTGTCACTTTTCTGAGTGGAAACTACTAATCCCTCAGTTAGAGGAAGAAGATATTTAATATAATTAAGTAAGAGACATGCTGGTGTCAGAGAATCCCTCAAGTTGATATTAGCCATGCAAAGCCTCTGAAAGACTTTGCTATAGAACACAATCCCAAGGAACACACCCAAACAATATAAAGCAGTGCCATCTTTTTCAGGGATGTTTTATTTCTTATAAAATAAAGATGCTTTTTCCATTATGAGTGTTTAAAAAAAAACATACATTTGCATTTCAGGTATAGCATCTAAATACACAGCTAAAACCTCCAGAATATAAATTTTACTATGCAAATGTATGTACTGGATTCATGTGCAAAAAACTCCATGAATATCTTAGAGAAGCAATAGGTTATGAATGTATAGAGATTCAAAGTGTATAAGTGGTATTTAATTTCAAAAGAAAAATTAGAAAATATGATTTAATAATGAAATTATGCAATGATTTATTAAGGCCTCTTAAAAATATTCCTCAAATATAGACAAAACTTATTTTCCATTGCTTTCATGCTATTCCCTCCTTTTCACATATCGTGAGAGGTAATACTCATAAATCATAACAAATTAATCTTAGGAATATGAATTTCTTATTGTTATGTTTAAAAATATAGCTATATATCAGAGACTGTTAAGGAATAGAGAACGAGGTAGAAAATAAATATCGCATTATTTCAGAAATTATTTTCCTGTTTTATTTGATGTACATTTAATATGTACATACTTCTAATCAAAATAATTGTGTTATCAACTGGAAACAATACAGGAACCAATGTAATGGAGGAAGCCAGCCCCCAGTAGATACATCCTTAGCACAATTCCAGCAACTTTTGCTCAGGGACCTTTTGGGAAGGGGCAGAAAGATTGTGAGAGCCATAATACCCAGAAGTCAGCTTTGAGAAATGGGTGCATGCATAAACATGACCTAAACAATTACAATATCAATAGATATAGTAATGCTAATGTGGAAGAGTGAAGAGATCTCACTTTCCAAATCCCAGACAAAGAACTATCTACAGGCAAATAAATCTGCTGAAAGAGGAAGAATTAGCCTCATTCAGAAAATGAGCTCTTTGTTTGGTTAATTAATACAAAATAGTAAGCCATAAAACCCTATACAGATAAATAACAAAAGTAGAATCAGTAGATTGTACTTATATTTATGTCAATGTGTGTGTGTGTGTGTGTGTGTGTGTGTGTGTGTGTGTGTGCAACAATAACAACCAGTGAAAAAGAGGCTACAGTTTGGGCTGATATTGGAGCAGTCTGAGATAGGGGCAATTGGAAAGGTCGAACAGGATGGGGGTTGTGAGACAATCTTGTTTTTATTTAAAATGCAGGTAGTAGTACAGAAGGTTACTCACTGATAACTGACATCAGGGCTTCAGTCCTAAGCACAATGCCTAAACAACTCATTGAAAATGGAAAGCTTGATTTTGTGTCTACATGAAGTCTTCACCTTTCTAGTGTCTTTGGTTCTAGAAAGTACTGCACAGGCTACCAAAAGAGAACCATGGACACCAACTCAACTACAAAAACATTGACCTACAATCTGACCTGCCTTCAAAGTATGCTAGGACAATGGTGGCACAGATTTTGTGGAAGAAGCCAAACATTGTCTGATTTGACTTAAGGCCCATTCTCGAAAAAAAGGAATTAAGAACCATAGACTACTTAGTCACCCTTTGCAGTCCTTGAGCTGACCTGTGCAGACTGGTGTCTGAGCGATCTGGGACCCAAGATGGCTCCCTCACGAGTTCTGGCAGGCAAAGCCCTCCAGGGCAGATACCTCTCCTCAGGTGGGGAAGGTACCTGGATGTCTAGTTCAGAAACTGGGTCTGTCCCAGAAGCTGTGTTGCTTCTGCCTGTCCCAGAAGCTGTGTTGCTTAGCAGTTTGCTGATTCACCCTTTGCAGTCCGGGAGCTGACCTGCACAGACTGGAGTGACATGGGACCCAAGATTCCTCCTTAGAATAGGGAACGAAATACCCATGAAAGGAGTTACAGAGACAAAGTTTGGAGCTAAGATGAAAGGATGGACTATCCAGAGACTACTCCACCCGGGGATCCATCTCATAATCAGCCACCAGACCCTATTGCATAGGACAGCAAGAGTTTGCTGAAAGTACCCTGATATAGCTGTCTCATATGAGGGTATGCCAGTGCCTGGCAAATACAGAAGTGGATGCTCACAGTCATCTATAGGATGGAACACAGGGCTCCCAATGGAGCAAGTACCACAGGAGCTGAAGGGGTCTGCAACCCTATAAGAGGAACAACAATATCAATATGAACTAACCAGAACCCCCAGAGCTCGTGTCTCTAGCTGCTTATGTAGCAGAAGATGGCCTAGTAGGCCATCATTGGGAAGAGAGGCCCCTTGGTCTAGCAAACTTTATAAGCCCCAATGCAGGGGAATGCCAGGGCCAAGAAGTGGGAGTGGGTGGGTAGGGGATCAGGGCTGGGGGAGGGTAGAGGGAGCTTTTGGCATAGCATTTGAAATGTAAATTAAGAAAATATCTAATAAAAAAAATTGGAAAAAATAAATAAAATCTTGTACAATTAAAAAAAAAAAAAAAAAAAAAAAAAAAAAAAAAAAAAAAAAAAAAAAAAAAAAAAAAAAAAAAAAAAAAAAAAAAAAAAAAAAAAAAAAAAAAAAAAAAAAAAAACATAGACTAGATAGAGACCCATAGTGAAACCAAATACAATTGGTCTAAAGAAAGAAGTATAAATAAAATAACTCCAATTGATATTTTGCTATACTTATACATCAGTGTCTTACCTTGGATCATCATAGTGACTTCCTAAGGCAGTAGATAGGAACAGATACTGAAAGATTCATAGCTAGTAATTATGTGGAGAGACAGTCTAGATTGGAGGTCTCCATCAAATTCCTGTTCTCAGAGCTCAGGGAATCTCACAGGAGAGGAGGAGGAAAGAGTGTAAGAGCCAGAGGGTATGAAGGACACCTGGAGAAAAAGGACCCTTAATCAACTAAGCAAGATACATATGAACTTACAGAAACTTAAACCCCAAATACAGGGCCTACATAGGTCTACACCAGGTCTTCTACATATATACTGTAGTTATTAGGTTAGAATTTTTATGGGAATCATGACTCTGAGAATGATTGGGTCTCTGACTTGTGCCTGATCTTGGGACTCTTCTTGCCGGGTTAGCATGTCCAACCTCAATATGGTAGGTTTAGCTTTATGTTATTATATTTTATTTTGCCATGTTTGGTTGTTATCTCTTAGAAGCCTGTTCTTTTCCTGTGAGAGATAAAAATGGAGTGGATCTGGAGGGAAGAAGAGGTGGTGAGGAAGTAGGAGACAAATCGGGAGGTCAAACTATAGTCAGCATATTTTATATGAGAAAGGTTCTTCTTAAAACGGGAAGAGAGGTAGATAAAATGTTATGCTGCTAATTAGAATGTAAATATGATGCCAGGTCATTTGCACAAAGACATACTTATGGGTTACAGAGAGAATTTCAACAGGTCAATGGTAGGAGGTTATAATATACTACGGACTTTGCCATGATGTTCTCAGACCTATTAAAAACACACAGTAGTATAATCTATACAAACATAATCTACAAAATTTATTTTGGTGAAATATAATTGTAATCTTTATGTTCTGGCTTAATTACCCTTCATTCAAGACAAATTGAAAGAAAAAAAATCACATAGCAGTTATCACTGTGGATTTCTTTGAAGTAGTTCTGGATTGATGAATTGTCTAAAATATGTTATAATTCTCTATTGCTGGGGAAAATTTTTTCTCTAGAAAAGCATGCTCCAGGGTGGGGGTATACAGGGAGAAGTGCTTTCTCAGAGGGTAAGGGGAGGGGAGATGAGGGAGGAACTCTATGAGGGGAGACCAGGAGGGAGTAGTGTTTGGGATGTAATAGTAATTAATTAATTAAGAAAGAAAATAATAAAATAAAATAAAATAAATAATATACTGTCAAGAAATCTCTTAACATATGCTTCTTCAACTTGCTAGATTAGGCATTGGAATACTTGGGAAAAGGAGGATAATTATCATTCCCCCCAAATGTAATTAATCTAAGTCACATTGTATATGCTTAGGTATTTGTAAATAAATTCATGTATAAATTTGTAACTCATGACACTTCTTACAATTTATAACTCATCATTATAAGGTATTATTAGGCTTGTCTTGTATTCTAAATGATAAAATGTTCTTCTGTTAATAAGATGAATTATAAATCTGTAAAAAGGGAAGCACTGGTTTTTCATATTTATGATTTGAACATAAATAATATTCATGTAGACATGAAACATTTACATGAACATCTTTTAAAAAGAGAATCATAATTATTTTTCTACATAAATAAAGTAATAATTCATTTATCTTATGCAAAATATTGTAGTTCATTGTTTTTAAAAATGCTTGCTCAATTGTGTTTTAGCATATTTGAAAATACTATGCTATGGGTCCTAGGTCATCCTTTAATTTTGAGCAATTTTATTTAAAAAACAGATGTCTCAAAGTGTTAAAAATCATGAGTTTGGTTAAATGTGAAAAATGGAAAAAGTCAAAGGGTTATCTCTTTATAACTTTCTATTTTGAAACAATTATGAGCTCAAAATGATTTGCAGAAATAGTACAGAAAGGTCCTTTATACCCTTCACCTAGTTTCTACCAATGATAAAAACTTGTATAGCTTTACTTTAGTCCCCCAAATAAGAAAAACATTATTGCTACAGGATATTGGTTCTACATAATTTCTTTATAGGTTTATAATTCTATGTGGCCTTATATTTACAGTACTGTGTAATGCTCAAGCCATACAAAGATGTTTAATTTCGTTATCACAGTTGTATTTCTTCCCTTGAGAGATTTAGACTTTATCTGTTAGTACGCTGAATTTATAGATGAATTCTGCATTTTGATTCCTTTATGTTTTTATAAAAGAGCAATTTTCTCCTTAGGTACAAGGTGAATGTAAAAGGTTATCTATTCATCTGCCAGAATTTCAGATAGAGTTAGCTAATTTATGCTCTATATTCTGCTGTAGCATATATAGAGAGACATAACATGATAAACTAGGGAACATAAAATGTTATTACAAAATATAATTTATAAGTTCTGGGAATTATTGTCAAGGGGACATTTAAAATTTAAACTTAATTTTTATTTTTTAAGTGGGAGAAGTGTTAGAATCAGTATTCAATTTTCATTAAGTTTATACTAATCAAAGAGAACACCACTAGTCATTCAAAACAGAAAACCAGATAGTCAATATTAAACTCATATAAAAAGTAGTATAACATTAAAGTAAATTACAAAGAAACACACAGCTATTATTTTGGCTGCATTGTGTGTAAAAATCTAAGCTGTGTGATATAATCTTTTCATGTAAATGTTATACATTCTAGCAATAATAATATTATTTAATAGATTGAATATTTTATATCTAAATAACTATTTTAGATATTTATTAAACAAATAAATATTTCTATGCTAAAATTTTATAATAACATTTGTGTAACATGTACCTCATTGAGAAAAAAATACAGATGAGTTAAGAAACTGTCAATATATAATCACATGAACATGTTACATGCACGACGGGTTTTCTAAAAATCAAAGAAAAATATTAAATTTAGAATAAGCATTGCCAATGAGCTTCGTGGATTTACATATCACTAACCAAACCAGAAAATGAAAAAGTGGCTTTGACTACATTTAGTTATCATTTAAAATAAGATAATCTTGAAATGGTTTTTAATGCTGCTGATATATAATTAATTCTCAATTCAGAAAAGCAATTTTTTTCTTATAGTCAATATAATACATTACAAAATAAAAACAAAACAAAGAATCCGGCCAGTCAGGTAAATTAGAATTTGAGTCTGAATGAATGTTTATTTGCTGGATTAATTCCTCACTATAGAAATTAGGCTCACTGAAAGGAAACTATTGGTCCATCAAAATGTAAACTAGATATATTATTTTTAGTGTTAGCTACAGTCTGAATCTCATGCAGAAGTTTAAAAATTAAATTCTAGTTAAAAAGTAGGATACATTTTATTCATCTTGTTTACACTCGCACATGGGAGTATGACAAATTCTGGATGTAGAGAAACAGCATTTTCAGTTTCATGAGCTTCTCAATTTTGCTCTTTGTAGATGACTGGATTTTCATTCTAAATCATGAGACAATTTTATGTTTCTGTTATTGGATAAAATTATAAACATATGTGTGATATACAGCTGAATGGATCAGAAATCCAAGCAAAAGGGAAGTATAGTTTTTTATTGATGCTCTTTCTGAATTTTTGACTATGAATGGAACAGATCCTGCATCTACCACTATTGGATTAAAAAGTTAAGGAAAAATTACCTGAGGTCCTGACAAAGAACAATCTGTAGAACCACAGATATTCATAGAACAATGAAGGAAGGTTTTCCACATGCAGAGGACCAAGAGAGGAGCATTGGGGAGCTAAAATGGAGATACCCTTTTTCAGTGAAGTAACCACAGGTCAAATGTTTGAATAGGAAGTTTTTAATATTTAGTATGTATAGTATTTTAGTATTTAAACTGTGAAGATTTTAAATGCTGTTTCTAAAAGGCCCTAAACACTATCAATTCAAAAGGAGTTAATTACTTAATTTAATACTTTTTAAATTTTTCTTTTTATTTCCTGCCCTCTAGCTATGAGAAATCAAAAAACCAACTTAGATGTATACAAAAATAGGTGTCAAAGTGAAGGGCAAAGAGAGAAAGATAAAACCAAACCATATCTCTAATTTCTTGTCTGTAAATTTTCAGTTTGTCTCTGGATCAGGCTGGGAGGGACATACATAGAAGGAGACTTTCATAGAACAGGCTTAAAGTTATTATTGCTCTTAGACATATACATTACTGTAAAACATTTTATCTTTTGAACATGACTCAAAAGATCACAAGATGTTCTAAAAATTCTAAGAGAATCTAAGAAGCAATAGCCTCAAAAGGCTAGTAGATAAGAAGCTTGATTTATTAGTATGCCATATTCATAGTGTTTATTGTAATGATATAATCATTAAGTCATTACTTTAGTTATTACTTTAAGCCACATTTAGCTACATAAAAAGTGAGCATATTCAAACTTGTTCAGTGAAAAAATGTGTAAACAAAAACATATACAATTTAGTTTAGTAAAATATTGACTTAGGTTTTATATTGATATGCTCCTATGTGTTGAATTTTACATATTTTAAATTATCAATTTCACAGATACTAATCTATCTATCTATCTATCTATCTATCTATCTATCTATCTATCTATCTATATATATGTGTGTGTGTGTGTGTGTGTGTATGTACTTTTATTAATATATCAAATACCATTTTTAATAGAATGACAAAGTTTTTAATTATGCATGCCATGATTTGAGACTTAAGTTTATATGTATTATAGAGAGTATTTGTGCAACTAATTATAAAGAATATAGAGTCCTTTTTTATTTTTTATTGGTTATTTTATTTATTTACATTTCAAATGCTGTCTGCCTTTCCCATTTCCTCTCCACAAGCCCCCATCCTCTTCTCCCTACCCCTGCCTCTATGAGAGTGTTCCCCAACCCACCCTGTCCTGCCTCAGCAGCCTAATATTCCCTTATCCTGGGTCATCAAGCCTTCACAGGACCAAGGGGCTCCCCTCTCAGTGGTGGCAGATAACTAAACCTTTGCTACATATCCAGCTGGAGCTATGGGTACCCTCAATGTACTCTCTGGTTGGTGGTTTAGTCCCTGTGAGCTTTGGGGATTCTGGTTGGTTGTTATTGTTATTCTCATTATGAGGTTGCAACCCCCTTCAGCTCCTACATTCTTTGCCCTAACTTCCGCATCGGGGTCCCCGTGCTCTGTTCAGTGTTTCACTGTGTACATCCACATCTGTATTGGTCTGGCTCTGGCAGAGATCTCAGGAGAGAGCTATACTGGGCTCCTGGTCAGCAAGCACTTCTTGCCATCAACAATATTGTATGGTTTTGGTGTCAGCAGATGGGATGGATCCCTAGGTGGGGCAGACTCTGTATGGCTTTTTCTTCAGTTTCTGCTCCACTTTTTGTCCCTGCATTTCCTTCTGACAGGTGTAATTCTGGATTAATATTTTAAGGTGGGTAAATGGCCCCATCCCTCAACTGGGAGCCATGCCTAACCTCTGGATGTGTTTTCTATAAGTTTTCTCTCCCCTTTGTTGGGTATTGTGGCTATTATCCTCCCAGTTGGGTTCTCGAAACCTCTTGGGTCCCTGCCATCTGGGACTTTCTGGTGGTTACCCCCACCCCGCCACCCCCAGCTACATACCTACTTTCAAATTCCTGACATTCTGTACTCTCCCTCCTCCATATCTCCTACCACATCTAAACTATCCCTTTTTTTTTCCCTTGTCCTTCTCTATCCCTACCAACCAGAACCCCCAAAGGTCTCAGGGACTAAACCACCAACCAAAGAATACATTGAGGGTACCCATGGCTCCAGCTGGATATGTAGCAGAGGTTTAGTTATCTGGCATCACTGAGAAGGGAGCCCCTTGGTCCTGTGAAGGCTTGATGACCCAGGATAAGGGAATGCTAGGCTCTCCATCCCTCTCTCCATCTACTTTCAGAGGTTATTCTCTTCCCCCTACTGAGTAGGACTCTAGCATCCACAATTTTTGTAATTTTCCTTCTTCTTGGGTTTCATATTGTCTGTGAGATGTATCGTGATTATTCCGAGCTACTTTTTGGCTAATATTCACTTATTAGTGAGTGTATACTATGTGTGTTCTTTTGTGATGGGGTTAACTCACTCAGGATTATATTTTCTAGATACATCCATTTGCCCAAGAACCTCATGAATGCATTGTTTTTAATAGCTGAGTAGTATTCCACTGTGTAAATGTACCACATTTTCTATATCCATTCCTCTGTTGAAGGACATCGGTGTTGTTTCCAGCTTCTGGTTATGATAAATAAGGCTGCTATGAATATATGCATTCTAGAGAGTATCAGTGCCTCTAATTTTAAAATATAAAGAGTTGTTTTTTTTTTTTTTTTTTTTTTTTTTTTTTTTTTTTTTTTTTTTTTTTTTTTTTTTTTTTTTTTTTTTTTTTTTTTTTTTTTTTTTTTTTTTTTTTTTTTTTTTTTTTTTTTTTTGCTTGTCAACTGATCTAAATAATTTGGTCTTCTGTTATCCATTTCAATTAGATAAGAATAGTCATCTATGGAACAGTATGTAAGTGAACATGATGCAAGCTGTTAAATTGATATGGTCTTGTTACATTTATAAAAGTTCGGTGTGAGGGGCTGGAGAGATGGCTCAGTGGTTAAGAGCACTGACTGCTCCTCCAGAGGTCCTGAGTTCAATCCCCAGCAACCACACGGTGGCTCACAACCATCTGTAATGGGATCCAATGCCCTCTTCTGGTGTACTCAAATACATAAAATAAATACATAATTCTTTAAAAAAAAAGTTCGGTGTGAAAATTTATCATTCTTTCGTTTAGAGGACACTTTTAAATTAATGCTGAAACTATTAGCATAAATCATGAATGGTTCTTAATTGACAAAAAAGATTTTCATGATGATCATTCTAATCTATAGAGAACAGTAGTAATTATAGTTCATGATTATGGTTCAACACATATTTGCATCAGTTAATAAGAATCTGTTATGCTTTCGAGGAATGAGAAGTATTTTTTAATCTCTGTCTTACAAAGATGGATCTATATTTGACTATATGATTAGATAACTATATGGTGATTAATATATCCCATAGCCTGTTCTAATTGATTCACTAGTTGTTTTTTTTTTTTAATTCAGCCTCAAATACATTCTTCAATTAAACTTAATATCAACCTATATTTTAAAGTTCCCTTTATTCACCAGATGTAATTGTTGTCTGGGCAGTTTACTACTGAATAGGTTCAAACTTTCTAGATCTTTCTGAACTCTGCATGGCTAGTTAAATTCATCTGTTCTGATTCATAATTCCTCTCATGGATGACTGATTCATACTGGCATCACTTTGATTTTCACTGAATTGATCTGTCTAAAAAACCAGCCTCTGAATTTCAAAAACTGAACTGTACTGACTGCATTGACTATATTGACTGCAAGAACTGCAGGAAACTGAAGTCTATTGCATTGCCTGACTTCAACTGAACTGCACTTACTAAACTGCTCTCCTTTCCTAACTCACTCTGCTCTCTGTTCTGAGAGTTGGGTGTAACCTATCAGTGACTCATTCTGTTAAATATTTTTCTGATTCATCACTTTACCTGCCTCTCAATTAGATGTCATTTTAAATATGATTGCTTCCTTCTACAAACTAACTTTACCTTTGTTGTTAGGAATTAAAGATGTGTATTAAGGGAATGTCTATATTCTAGACAGATCCTTTTGTATGTCTGCATTCTGGCCAGATCATATTTTGGATTTGGCCCCTTGCCAGAGCACCCATGTTGTTGGATTATAATTCCCCTGCATATGTGGCTATTAAAATAATATCTCTGTGACAGTCAGCACAGATTGATACTCAATGCAAAGAAAATGACAGACTGAATATATATAGAGCCGCCCAGTATTACATAGCCTTTTAATGCTCACAAAGTACTTTTAAAAGTTATACAAGAAATATTAAAATGACCTCATATTTCACCAAATAGTGAACATACGTGCAAACCCCTCGACATTGCATGTCTACCAGAGCATACATCCTGTTCTACTAATAACAGTAATAATAGAGAGCATTTTTGTTTGTAATATTTTACATCAGAAAACAAACCCAGATACTAAACACTAACAACATAATACAACCCAGGGAAATGGGCATGCAACTACATCTTAGAGGCACAAGCTAAGTTTTACTGTTGCCCACTGAACAGGCTATGACCTTGATATGCTGAAGACAGGGCAGGCAACTGTTGTATCTGGAGATGTCACATTATTGCCCCAGGACCTACTTACAACAAAACAGATAGAAAACGGTGTTTGGTTGTTTGTTTGTTTGCTTGCTTGCTTGCTTGTTAATCTTTACATAAGTGTAGGAGGCCATTCCTAGTGATCAGTCATCACAATTAACAGAAGTGCTCTTTTGGATGTCCTCCCTGTCTTTTTCCAAGGTACTTAAGCATCATCTAACTTATAATACTCCATAATTTCTGGGTGAGATGAGCACCATCAGAGGCAGAGATATGGATTTCCATCATTCTCAATGTCAGCTGCAGCTTGGCAGACAACTCCACAAGAATTGGTGATGCCAGCAGCTAACCTAAACTTAAGAGATCTGCCCTTTATCCTTCAAGACTCTTAGTTAAGACCTTGTTCCTCTGACCATACTAGGAGCACAGCATTATGTCCTCTATGTGTGAGGGTTGAAATGCATAAGCTGGAAGCATGAAGAGGGCAATTAATTTCCCTTTCTTCTCAGGTATCCAGGCTTGTCTGGCATGGAACTGCAGCTGAACCCAACCACTTGAGGTTGCAGGAAGGCTTTTCCCATGAGCCACACACATTTCCCTCATAGGTCTCAGGCCCAGGTGTTGCACTGGAATACATTGCATTGATCCCTTTAGCACTGGCTGCTAAACAAATCCAAGAATCCACAGCCAAACAGTGGATGGAGCTTGGGGAAGAATAGGAGGAAGGATTGTGGGCCCAAAAGGGGATAGAGATTCCACAGTAAGACCAGCAGAGTCAACTAACCTGGACCTTTGTCATGCTCACAGACTGAACCACCAAACAAAGAACATACACAGGCTTGAACTAGGCCTCCCTGCACATATTTAGTAGATGTACAGCTTGGTCTATTGTGGAAGGGGGTGATCAGGAGGGGGCCAGTAAGCTGGATGTAAAGTGAATATGTAAAATATGAAGTTAAATTAAAAATAAGAACGTACATTTCTTTACTTCAAAATTTGATAGTGTAATGGAAAATCTAAGATACTAAGCATGATTCCAGTTTTAATATTTGTTTTAATTATATCTTAAAAATAAAAAAAAAATAACTAAACCAGTAAATAAACATATAAATCAATCACTGGATGAATTTCAGAATGTCAGATTCATGTCTTGTATTTTTTTTTTTTAAACATGGGGTACCATGAATGATTGGTTACCTGCAGAACATTATTTTTATAATGTCTAAGAATTATACTAGTCTGTAAACCATCAATGGAGTTAATTGATGCAAAATAGCTCCTAAATTCATAGGGAATTGTAGATCTTAGATCTAAAAATAAGTTCAAAAACCATGTAATAAAACCATCCTTCTTTCTCTTTCATATTTACAGATAACAATGATATAATTCTACCTTCTAAATAGGAAATGCTGAAATTATTGAAAAGATGTATGAATTTATTTCATATGAGAATATAGCTTTTAGGAAATTTTATATCATGGGGAGTATTATATATTTATTGAAGTAATAAAAGAATATAACATGAAAGAAAATGGAATAAGGAATGGGAGCTAATATTTAGAGTATTACATGCTGTTTTAAATATGCTTAATAGATTATTTCATAATGTCTTCATAAGAGACCACAAATAAATATTATTTTCACTAGCCAAGTGGTTATGTACATGAGACCCACTGATATAAAAGAGATTACCAAACCCTAGGGATATAATATGCTCAGAAGAATAGATGTGTCTGACTCAATTCATGTTTGGATTAGAGAAACAAACTGAAGGGATAAAACAAAATTATATAATTGCTGTCTTTGGGCCTCATAGTTTTATTAAGCCACTCATAATAAAAGCATTTCACAAGCAAAAAAAAAATTTCGAATTTCAAAGGAGAAAGGGCTTTAAGAGACATCATTATTACAATAGTGTATGCTTATACCCAACTATAGCACAACATATTTCTTTAAAGATTCATAAAAATTTCATATTGCTACATGTTTTTCTTGCACATGCAATCCTATTCATTTTGGTCTGGTTCTACACTAGATTTTTCTGTCATGTCAATATTTTTATCAGTTTTAGTTTGAGAACTCACAGAAAATTAATTACTCCCTATCCCTCTAGATTGACTTAAATCATTACAGAAAACGGGATTCAAAAATTTTAATGTGCACTAGGGGAAAAAATCACAGTGGCAATAATTATTGGTAATTAAATGCTTTTAAAATTAGGAAGATAAATATAGTACTATCCTGCCAGTCAAATTCCTAAGAGTCATAAAAGAGTCACACAGAGACTGCTTAAAGGGATGGTAGTTTGTTGTTGTTGTTTTGTTTGTTTGTTTTTCGTTTGTTTTTGTAATGACATTTGGAAAGAAAATTATTCCAACCACAAGAGTTGAGGCTTTAAGCAATATGCCCTCCTGAGGAGGTTTTAATAATTTGGGTGGAAGGTAAGTGACTCACCATATACTGGAACTTATTTTGCCTTTACAAATAGAGGAACATGAATATGAACTACATTTCAATGGTTGTATTTGGCACAATTTGGTACAAAGTATAAAGTTGGATAGCTCAGAGTCTTCAGATAGAACCATATGTGATTACAAAAAGTAAAAAAAAAAAAAAAAAATCAATGAAATGATTTCTAATGATATTCTGTTATACTCATAGATCAGTGTCTAGCCCAATTATGATTGGAAAGGTTTCCTCCAGCAAATGATAACAGTAGATTCAGAGACGCATGGCCCATCATTAGGTGGAGCTCAGATAATCCTACAGAAGATGGGGAGGAAAGGTTGTAGGATCTTGAGGGGTCCAGGACAGGGGGAAATCGTGGCACACAAAATCAATGAAACAGAACCGAAAGGGACCAATGAATCCTGAAGTAAGAAATAAGTAAGTAAGTAAGTAAGTAAGCATACATGGATTTGCTATAGGTTCTCTGAATGTGTGTTACAGTTGATACCTTTGTGTTCTCCTGGGAATCCTTACAGTGGGATTCAGCAGTATCTCTGACACTTTAACATGCTCCTGGGACCCTTTTCTTTCTACTGGGCTGTCTCATCCAGGCTTGCTATTAGAGTTTGTGTCTAGTCTTATTGTATCTTGTTATGTCATGTTTGGTTGTCATCCCTGGGACACCTTCTCTTTTATGAAGGGAAATGGAATCTTCTGAGGATCTGGGAGAGAGCAGAAGTTGGGGCTACTGGAAGGACATGAGGAAGGGGAAAAATGTATTCAAAATATAATATGTAAGAGAGGAATAAATTTTTTTTAAAAACACCATTTACATACAATTTAAAAAGAATCTCAACGAGGTAGCTTAGATATATGTTTTCAGAAATGAAAATGTTTGTTTCTCATACGTGTGTGTGTGTGTGTGTGTGTGTGTGTGTGTGTGTTGTTTCCAAGTCCATGGTAATTAAATCTAGGATATTTGTACTGGAATTAAAATCTTCTAATAAAACATGTTAGAATGTAAATGGCAGTTAAATCAAATAGTATCAGGATAAAAATTGTGGAAGATATGAGATAAGCTGGCAGCATGAGGCTGATAATACATTTATGCACAAAAGGTGTTAGGTGAGAAATGTCCATGAGTATCTCATATACTTTTAAGTCTGGAAGGCAGAGACACTTTGTCATAGATTAGCTTTTTAAAGATTTTGTATGTGAGAGAGCTTAGAGAAAAAATTCAGTCTTCTTCCTGAGCAACTTTTAAATATAACTATGTTACAGTTAAATAAGATTTGACTTCTTTGATGTTTGGGATCCTCTCCTGTCTTACAACCCATTGTGCTAAGATATAACTTCTGATCTACAGTGCTGTAGGGATGGAATTGAAGCCTGTGAAATTATTATCATAGCACATCTTTGTCTGACATACTAATGTGTGTTGTGTGCCAGTACTCATGAACTTAAGGTATTTTATATTGTCAAATTTCAAGTAAGGACAAATTTTAGACTTGTCATAATTATAGGCAGGCTTTTGAGATTATGAAATGTTTTCAAAAGAACATTCATTCTTTCTTCATTACATACAATGCACCAAACAGTCTAGACTCTGCAATTGAAAACACTGGGATGACTGAATAATTTCATTGCTCTAGAGCAAAATTCAAATCCCAATTCCAATTTTTTAACAAAAGCCACGTGTTTGTTAAACACTGACTCGCTTACATATTAAATGATTTTAGAATTTGCACATAAATAAAAGATATGGTATAATATACTATTGCTTCAAAAATCGATGAATAATATCATAATTATTAATTATAATAAATATTTTTAAAGAATTGTCACTAAATCTTAACATATTTTAGTTCACATGCTCTCTTCTTAGTTATGTGCTCATTACCTATCCTTCCTTACTTCCTTTATTTTTTAGTTTTTGTTAAAGCTAGTCTCATTCCAAATAAGCACATGGAGTCTTTCCTTGATATCATTGTTGTGATACTTGAGTCTATCTAATGAAAGTCATTCCTCTTTCTTCACATTGGCCATACAATTGATATTACCAAGCAATCAAATTCTTCCTTAGAACATTAGAGCCATATCTCTTCTATAAAATTAAAAATCACCCTAATGTCAAAGTTAGTAATTAAATGATTCTTATGACATCCTACAAGTGGCATGAATAGTATTTACAATATGCTTCCTAATTGGCGAGCACAATATTTTGAAAAATAAACTAAGGAAATTTGAGACCTTATTGTGATATATTTCTAGTAAATCTTCATTGAACATTTACTGCCGTCTAAGGATTGTGTTCATTAATTTACTATTATGGCACCCCCTGAAATTACTTATATAATTAGTTCCATTTTATATCTAAAGAAAGCTTAACAAAGGTAATGTCCCCTAACATACAGAAGTTTAATGATAAACTAGTTTTAGTAGCCTGGGCCATCCATTTTCTCTTTAAGAAGCTAAAAAGTAAGAATAAAGATCTCATTTGAAATTTATCAGTATGTTTATTTCTTTTTTTTTTTCTTTCATGTTTTTTTTTCAATTTTTATTAGATATTTTCTTCATTTACATTTCAAGTGTTATCCAGAAAGTTCCCTATATCCTCCCCCCTCCCGGCCCTGCTACCCTAACCACCCGCTCCCACCCCCTGGCCCCGGCGTTCCCCTGAATTGGGGCATATAAAGTCTGCATAACCAATGGGCCTCTCTTCCCACTGATGGCCAACTAGGCCATCCTCTTCTATATATGCAGCTAGAGACACGAGCCCAGGGGGTACTAGTTAGTTCATGGTTATTCTTCCACCTATAGGGTTGAAGACCCCTTTAGCTCCTTGGGTACTTTCTCTAGCTCCTTCTTCCTTGGGAACCCTGTGTTCCATCTAAAAGCT
>LR753344.1:704988-720408 GCA_902729485.2 Mus minutoides | reverse complement strand
TGTTGCTTCCTGTCATCTTTATTTTTAGAGTTGGGATTCTGTTCTTGTGGCTGTCTTCCTTTAGGTTTATTGAAGGATTACTCTCTTGCTTTCTCTAGGGCAGAGTTTCCGTCCTTGTATTGGTGTTTTTCTGTTATTATCCTTTGAAGGGATGGATTTGTGGAGAGATATTGTGTGAATTTGAATTTGTCGTGGAATACTTTGGTTTCTCCATCTATGGTAAATGAGAGTTTTGCTGGGTATAAAAATATGGAAGGCTTCACGAATTTGCGTGTCATCCTTGCGCAGGGGCCATGCTAATCTTCTCTGTATCGTTCCAATTTTTAGTATATGTGCTGCCGAAGCGAGCACTCATGTTTTTTTTTTTAATTAGAGAAATTCTTCATTTACATTTCAAGTGTTATCCCAAAAGTTCCCGATACCCACCCCTGCCCTGTTCCCCTACCCTCCCGCTCCAACTATTTGGCCCTGGCATTCCCCTGTACTGGGACATATAAACATTGCTAGACCAGGGGCCTTTCCTCCCGAATAATGGCCAACTAGGCCATCTTCTAATACATATGCAGCTAGAGACATGAGCTCTGGGGGTTCTGATTAGTTCATATTGTTGTTCCATCTATAGGGTCACAGACCCCTACAGCTCTTGGGTACTCTCTAGCTCCAACATTGGGGACCCTGTGTTCTGCACCATAGATGGTTGTGAGCATCCACTTCTGTATTTGTCAGGGACTGTCAAAGCCTGCCAGGAGACAGCTATATCAGGGTCCCTTCAGCAATATCCTGATGGTGTGTGCAGTAGTGTCTGCATTTGGTGGCTGATTATGTGATGGACCTCCCCCCCCCCCCCGGGTGGAGCATTCTTTGGATGGTCCATCCTTTCGTTTAGCTCCAAACTTTGTCTCTGCACCTCCTTCCATGCATATTTTAATCCCTATTATAGGGAGGAATAAAGTATACATGCATTGGTCTTTCTTGATTTTCTTGTGTTTTGGAAATTGTATCTTGGGTGTTCTAGGTTTTGGGGCTAATAACCGCTCATCAGTGAGTGCATGTTAAGTGATTTCTTTTGTGATTGGGTTACCTCACTCAGGATGATATCCTCCAGATACATCCATTTACTCAAGAATTTCATAAATTCATTGTTTTTAATAGCTGAGTAGTACTCCATTGTGTAAATGTACCACATTTTTTGTATCCATTCCTCTGTTGAGGGACATCTGGGTTCTTTCCAGCTTCTGGCTATTATAAATAAGGCTGCTATGAACATAGTGGAGCATGTGACCTTGTTACCAGTAGGAATATCTTCTGGGTATATGCCCAGTAGAGGTATTGCTGGATCTTCCGGTAGTACTATGTCCAGTTTTCTGAGAAACCGCCAGACTGATTTCCAGAGTGGTTGCACCAGCTTGTAATCCCACCAGCAATGAAGGAGTGTTCCTCTTTCTCCACATCCTCACCAGCATCTGCTGTCACCTGAATTTTTGATCTTAGCCATTCTGACTGGTGTGAGTATGTTTATATCTAAATAAAGCACTAAAGACTGTTGCCAGTCCATTAGAATACTCTGTCATTGCATGACTGATATATGTAAACTTTTACTTAGTGACTCACTTGACAAAAGCTTTCCCTAGAACACTGATATCTACAAATATATTTTAAAGATTAAATTACTCATGATCATTTTAAAAAGTATTTAAAATTAATTATAAAAATAACCTTGTCTTTGGTAACACATAATACATTACATTCATGATAATAGAACTTTGTCTTTATCATTCATATTGACTTAAAAACAGTATTTTATTTGGTGTTCCACAAGATCCTCATTCAAAGTTTAAGGAGAATAAACAGAACATAAGAATGTCAATGGTCAACATGTAATTTTAGTACCCAGTGGCATTCTTCAGAAGCCTGGTAAATTGTGTCATAAAAAAAGAAAAATAGATTTTTTGCCATATAATTGTTAATATGTCCTTTCTTACATATTAAATCATGGTCTATTACATGGCAAATATCATCATATGAGTCCAGATAGCAGTGGTTAATTGAATTCATTCATCAATACGTTTTTAAGCTTATAACACTAGGAGACATTTTTTCTGAAAAACCTAATAAAATGTGGTGAATTCTGTCTAGTCATGTATCATCTAGACATGTAAACAAAATTGTTAACACGTGATCACAATAGTTTTCCTTTCAAAATAGAGTTATACAAACTCGAAATGAGTACATAAATAAAAGCATGGTCAGTTTTATCTAGTGAGTCAAATCACAAATATTCATTGAATTAAACTCTTCAAAATAATTAATAGCTTAAAACAGAAATGAAAGTAAAGGGACTGAGTATAAAGGGGAGCCTATAATCTAGTAAAAGGAAACGTTTGGACCAGATGGCTGGGAAAGTGGTGAATTTTCAAAGGTAGAAATGGTGAGAAAGTATATTGTGGTGGAATTTCCTAGCCCTGCAGTTTATCCTATGGGAATTTTAGAAGGCATGGGGATTTTTTTAAAACAATTAGAGAATCTGATTTAAGTTTAGCATAAAATCATATAATAATCCAAATTGAAAGGTATGTAATTTGAAAAATGGGAGAATGCTAGACACAAATACTAATTCATCAGGAAGCTGATTGGACACTAAGATAGAAGAGGGACAGAATTAGGACAGAATTTCCACCCCTAGCTTATTTAAAAACATTTGGTTTGCTTATTCTTCTGTTGTCCTATTAATTGGAATTCTAAAATTTGGTTATTGGGACATGTAAATATTTATGTAAAATAACTTGTATATATCATCAGCTATGCTAATTGTTATCACTGGTGTTACAATTAACTCAGAATTTAAAAAGAGCACAAGTCTGAGGTAAAAATCACACAGTTCTTACAGATACCTCCACATCATGTTGTTCACCATATACCAATTTTGTGGTTTTAAGTATCAGTTAAAAGGAGCAAAAGGGGTCTGCAACCCTATAGGAGGAACTACAATATGAACTAACCAGTACCCCCAGAGCTCGTGTCTCTAGCTGCATATTTAGCAGAAGACGGCCTAGTTGGTCATCATCAGGAGGAGAGGCCCTTGGTCTTGCGAAGATTATATGCCCCAGTACAGGGGAATGCCAGGGTCAGGAAGTGGGAGTGGGTGGGTTGGGGAGAAGTGCGCGGGGAGGGTATAGGGGACTTTGGGGATAGCATTGAAACGTAAATGAAGAAATATCTAATAAAATATTTAATAAAAAATTCAACCCAAACTAATTTTCTTAACTACTGAAGTTGAAAATCTAAAATGGTTAGGAAGGGCATGTATTCCTTCTGTAGATCCTAAAGGAAATGATGATGATGGTGATGGTGATGATGGTGATGATGATAACGGTGATGGTGACATCTTTTACAACAGGTACAAGGTACTCAATACCTCTTGTCATGCCTCATTCTACTTTGTCTCTGTTACATAATATCTAGCTCTGAAGTCAATGTTTTAATTCAATTGGTGCTCCTTGGAATCTGAAGCACCATTTTGTAAATACATGTGTTGAGGATACAGTTACAGGTAGTTGGAAGTAGTAGTGAGTATCATGCAAACACCATGTACTAAACTTTTTACATATATGGTATAACTTAATCTCAACAGAATTCTGTGGTGCCACTACCATTAAGAGATGAGAATACTGGGAAGAAAGAGATTAACTAAACTTCTCTAGATCATAGATTAGCAGTCACATGTTTCTTTAACACTTTGCAGAGTTTAAATTCTGGAATCATAAAGGAGAGTCCATTTTAAAATATAAGATATAATAATGTTCATTCAAAGAAGGTAACATTAACACATGGATATATTTTCAAGAATGAACTCTTAAAATATATATATATATATATATATATATATATATATATATATATATATATATATGATGTGTGCATTCGAATATTCATATATGGAGAAACAGTAATATAAAATGGTATTATAATATATTAATGCTAAGCAATGCAGGCATAATAAAGGAAATATGTTTGGCTTATATAATATGGATCAATTGATGAGGTAGGTGGGTTATTTGAAAACAAGGAAAACAGCCTAATGGTGGTCCTATTTTTCCCTTAAAAACAAAAACAAGTTACTTTTTTTCTGGTAAAAGCTTCATAAATTATATTCCAATATTATTTAGTCCAATGGGATAAAAATATTTTAATGTAAGTCTTGAGAGATGACTCAGTGGTTAAGAACACTTGTTGCTCTTGTAGGGGAACTTGGCTCAGTTCTTAACACCCAAATGTTTATTCACAATTGTCTATAATTCCAATTTTCTGAGATCTAATGCCATCTTCTGCACACACACACACACACACACACACACACACACACACACACACACACACTGCACATAAAATAAACACTTAAATGAAAATAAAATTTTAAATATTTAAATGTTAATACTAAGTGTAAATATACTTGCAGAATTTTTGAGGTGCTGCATATAAAGCATTATTGCTCAATGTGCTTTCTGTATTATAATTTTGTACCCATGAAATCCAGAACATGACATCAAATTCACTGGAATTCTAGTTAGAGATACTTGTGAATAATAATGTGGGTACTGGAAATTGAGCTCAGTTACTCTGGATAAAACACAAGTGTTTTTAACAAGGAAAGTACCTTTCCAGCCACAGCAATTGCTATTTTGAAGACAGAAATATTCCTTGTGCTAACCACCATCTTTCTGTTTTATTTTCTCCTATCTGACATGGATTGTTGAGTGGGACTTTCAAGCAAGGTCCTGATACAAAACGAACAATGAACTTTTGAGTGATAGAAGGTGTATTCACTGCTTTCTGTTTGTACTAACTTCTAAAAGCCAAAAGATTGTACTTATTAACATTCTCCTCCTCCTCAACATCATCATCACCATCTTCAATGAGAAAACCTAAATTTGCCTACTTTTGTTCATGAATGTATTATTACCCACTGTCTTTTTTCACAATTTATAGTTTCCAGACCAACATCAGCAGCTTCTTCTTGACCACTGTTAAAATACAAATCCCTGAACCCTGACCTCAACTTTCTAAACTGTACCTCCTAGAAAGACTTTTAAGTGCAAGCTAAGATCTGAGAGCCACTGTCAGCAGTAAGATACAATTCTTATTCCATAGAGTCAAGTAAGGATGCCTTACCCTAAACCAATAATAAATTTCACTTATATTTTAGTGTTACTTACAAGGTATTAAAAAGTAAAGTCAGATCAGCCTCTTTGCCCATTCAGCAGTCATTCTAATTGTGCAATTGATAACCAAAGTCAAGAGTCCCTTCTCTGACAGGCTGTACAATCTAAGAGGATTTAGTGACTATGTTGTACCCATCTAGATAATTTGGGTTAATTTCAAGATTCCTAACCATATAGGAAGCCCTGTTTGCTATCTAAAATAATGAAGCTTAGGTTCTAAGTATGTGTACAACTTTGGAGTAACATTATTATGAATAGTATGAAATATAAAATGAATAACATTTAGGGAAAAATATCTTACCAGAAAAATTAAATCAATTAACCATATTTATTCTTTTTTTTTTACATTAAATGCTTTAGTTTAGACACATATGTATATGTGTGGTTAATACCATAATAAAAAGCAACTGCTGTTAAATGTCATTAACCATGGGTCTGAAAAGAACCACAGCAGTTTCTGAACATTTTGCATAATATAAAATATTCAGCTATGAATGGTAGAAGATATTTGAGGGAAATTCAATATAATTGTAATGAGAAAAAATAATCCATTAAGGGTGCTTACTGTAATTGTGATTATAATGGCATGATCTGGTAATGCAAGAAAACAAATGACTTAAAACAACTCTACTATTTTTTCGATGAAAAAGAATAAGCTACCTTCAGTTTCACAGTCAGCCATGCAATATGCATTGCTATGTGTCCTCCAATCAGGAGACTGCTTTACCTCTTTTTATTTTCCCTACTTCTTCAGTGAAGTGAAGTGAACTGTACAATCACATTTATTTTCAGGCAGGAGGACATTCATACTGCTTGAAAGAGCCCTCCTCCCTCTGAGGCCAGTCTTCAATTTATTTGTAAAACTGCGGAGGAGACTGATGAGTCAGTAACCATCAATACCATTTTATCCAAAGTCCAAGAACAAAGTGTTGACTCATTTGAGAGCTCTAAAAAAGAAGTGTTTTCTGGCTTCTGACAAACTCCTTTGCATCACTGTCCTCCCTCCGTCTGCATGCCAGTGACATTAGTCAGTCCGCATCTCTTGGCCAGTGATTTTGGTGTAGTGGGATATAAGGGTCGGGGGTGGCCTTATTATCATCAGCCGCAATGTCAATCAAATAGATCTACACTTATAACTACCAAAATTTCTACTGTTTTCCAAATGCAGACCATTAGAAAGGAGAACACCTATTTATTGTCACCAGTAATTTAAGAAAAGTATGTTATTTACTTCTTTATGTGGGTGAAACCAGAAATTGCCCAAAAAAATGTATGTATGTATTGAAGCAGAGAGTTTTCTTCACTAATTTTTTAAATTAGTTCTTTCTGTGTGAAAAATATTTTCTATGTATAAATCTCTTGCACCATTATGAAGACTTTTTGCATGCCTTAATAATAGTCTCTGGGTAGATAGTATAGAAATATGCATTCAAAAATAACTCAGAGTATTATAATAAACATGGGAATTTGAGGCCTACCACTACATCACTATACTGGCAAAATATGTATAGTAAAATGGGAAAAAAATCAACCTCAAACTAGTTACATTGGTTGGGTTTATCAACAAGCCCGAACCTTCTCTGTTTGGCATTCAATAGGAATTTGGTAAAAAAAGAATGATGTGTTTGCTCAGCATTTGATCAAGTATATGATCTCATGTCAAGCCCAGCAGTTATTTTCTCAATTCCTCTCTAGCCTGTGCCAACTTTGTATCTTTAATGAGAACCTGAAGAAAGTCACTCCTCCAAAATACTAATGACTTCAATGGCTTTTATCACAATTCCCTTATATTTTTCATCTGTTTATTCCCAGTCACACATGCCTCAACAGACTTCAGTAGACTTCTCCAATAAACGTTTTTCTTCCTAACCATTTTACTACATTAGTGTAGTGCCAAAACTACAATTTGGCACTAAAGCAGCTAACTTGATAGATATTTTGACATGCATTAGAACTACAATTTGCTGCAGGCATTTTATTGAATAGTTTTGTAATAAGGACCAATAGTTTGAGTCTTTAACAGCTTCTCAGGTGATGCTGTTCTAGGCAAGGGACCATATTTTGAGAATCACTGTTTTTCCAATGAACTGAAACTCATGATTATATTCTGGTATGGTACAATTCCTACTGCAAACATGATCTGTAAGTGATATTTACTTACACCTACAGAATATTAGATTATATTTATATTTTAAAACCTTAAGCCACACATATACCTTTAATATATATATATATATATATATATATATATATATACATATTTTTTCTCATGCTGAAATAAACCATGAGTTCTAAAAGGCTTATATTATTAATGATATGTTAAGGTTACTATTCTTGAAATGAATTACTATTTTAACAAGGTAAGCAATTTAAAACAAAATAAGATGCATTATGAAAATGAGTCCACATTCTCTCACTTAAGACTACATTTCATACACATACACATACACACACACACACACACACACACACACACACACACACACACACATAATGGACACTCAAAATGACAGCAAACAAAAAAGTGATTTTCCTGACATTTAGGTCCATCGACATAATATTTAGTTTTACTTTTGGATAATTATTTCCAGTATCTACAGTCCTAATTTTGTATAAATATCTGGTTTCTTTAAAAAAAAAAGATTGATTGATTTATCTATCTATCTATCTATCTATCTATCTATCTATCTATCTATTTATTTATTATATGTAAGTACACTGTAGCTGTCTTCATACATCCCAGAAGAGGGCATCAGATCTCATTATAGATGGTTGAGAGTCACCATGTGGTTGCTGGGATTTGAATTCAGGACCTCTGGAAGAGGAGTCAGTGCTCTTAACTGCTAAGCCATCTCTCCAGTTCCCAAATATCTGCTTTCATAGTGAATTTTCCTCTGGAAATTTTACCTCTGGTTATATATGTTATGAACCATAATTGCTGATAACCAAAATGACTGTTGTCTTTATCTTTACCCCGTTGGGGAAATATAAGATACTATATTTTACATTTACTAGTTTTCTCATGCTTTTAGTAGAACCAACAAAATGTAATTTTTATGAAATTGTAAAAGTAAGATCATGAATGATTTATTATCTTTAACTTTATAAAATAATCACAAGATAATCTGTACCATTTAATGTTATTGTAAGAAGTCTAACACCTATTTTACATTTAAAAGTATAAGAAACCATTATGTGATAGGTCATTCATAAAGACATGCATTTTACTTTTATTGCCAATGATCTTTAAATTTCACTTTATTCTCAATATATTGGCTGTAACATTCTACAACTGAATGCAAACTACCACAAAATTAAAATCATGACCATAAGTAGCTTAATAAAATTCTCACAAATTTGATTAAATGGAACACAATTGAAATTGTGTCTTAAAATGTCTAAAACCTAGTTAATTTTGACTTATAATATTTTTGTTGATTTGTAAAAAAATATATTAAAATTCATAAGTATTTTTAGTCTAAAGCAATGGAAGTAATCATGGGACATTTTAAATAATATGTCTCCTGAAGGCCTCTGAGTTCAAACAAACATTAGCATAGCCCTAATACCAAACGTAATGATGTGATATAATAGCTTTCAAAGAAATTGTATGACAATGTTAGATAATGGGTTTATTTAAGAACCCATATTTTTTAAAACTTTATTTCTATTGTATTTTTAGGAATTATTTAAAATAATACAGAAAACATAAATTAATGGCATAACACTATATTTTCACTTATGCATACATTGCTCATGAATTAAGTTAACCTGGGTTAGAAATGTAGCTTAGTCAGTGGTAGTGCAGTTCCCCCATTGTGGGAGAGTTTGTGTTCCATTTCTATCACACATAAATAAATGACTGGATAAAAAGTAAGGTTAAGCAGAACAAGTTTTGTGGTATGCTTTGAGGTAAAACTTTCAAAATTCTTTTGTTTACTTTTAAAATGTATGTCATTTCACTTCCATCAATATCATGCTGATTCTTAAACTGCAAGAAAAAAAAACTATGTATCCCTCATTTCTACATTATTATTGATCATTCAGTAGTCAAATTTCCTATTTCACCAGTACAGGAAACCATAAATCAATTCATAAAGCATTCATGTAATCTGAAATCGCATAGTGACTTTGGACAACTAAAATGCAAAGAGAAAAATAGAAAAATATGATTGCAAGTCATATCAAATACCAGCCTTCAACTTCATATCTAGTCTATGTCAAATTCCCTTAGCAATCCTAAACAATCTATCTTTTCACTGTCTTTCTGAAAAATAATGAGATTCATAAGTTGTATCTGCTTTTTCTTGGTCAGATAAGGCATATCCTCAGGGGCAATGCAAGAGGAAATCAGTGATGCTTGTTTTTAAATAGACATATATCTTCGAGAACGTGAACTGAATTTTACATGTATTGTATAGAGATGGATCAGTGCATCTTGACTATGTTAAGGATGAAACATAAATTTTAATAGTGATATACCCACAAAATTCAACCACAAATTCTAAACAGTTGGTACTTTCCGATCCTTTAATGAATCATTTTTAACCTCTACTGAATCTTCTTCTATCAGTAGTATCATCTTGTAAGTTTATTAAATTCTTCATAAAATTTACATTTTCAGTAATATATCTGAAACATATTCAATGAAAAGAGCTTCAGTCAGGTGCATAAGTGGGACTCCTTTTTAAAGAGATATCAATACAAATTTACTGGAACTTGGAATATAACAGATGCTTTAAACAAACAATCTAACCTTATAAACATGTATGGCATTATTAAATAGTTACTGAAGGCGCTTCATGTAACTGTCATGTGGTGGATATCTCTGAGGTATGGTTGCAACCAAGGAGAAGGGATTACCTTGTAAACTATGACAGCGACCTGTCCCACAAATGAAATCAGCCTTATTTAAACAAACAAACAAACAAACAAACAAAAACATAAACAAAACACAAAATTTAGCACAGTGGATCTATAAAGCTTTGACACTTGTTCCAAGAGTTCCCCTTCATTACAAAAGCCAAAGCCATCATCCCTCTCCAGCCAGCTGCAGGAGTCACTGTACTCTTGAGAATGTATTTTGTGGCTTCGTTTATAATGAAACTAATATCGTAGAACAAGCATTTAGAGTAATATTTGATTTTCCTCTTAATTACATATATAGATACTACATATAATTATGCCTATTACATTTTAATCCCCCTTTCTTGCTTCATTTAAATATGTAAATTTTTATTCATGAAAATTCTGATAACATTTGTGGGTTAATGGTCCAGTTTAATTACTCAGTTTCCAGAAAATAGAGATGTTTGGCAATTATTTTCATTAAAAGTTAAGAATACTCGAAGAAACAATGCTTAAGAATCATTAAATTAAATCACACCAGGAAGTTTGAAATTGCTTTTTTTTTTCACTAATTAGAAACTATGTTTGCAGCAGATTCAATCAAAATGTATTGTGTTTTGTGATAAATGTGTCTGTTTCTTTTCCCTAGATATTGGCATCAACTGTATCTAAAGTATAGACACCTAGTTTATAGATATCAAGCAGATGAAGAAAGCTCTTACCACACTATTATAAAATATGACAATTTTGCTTAATATATTGTGCTATCTCAAAAGGAGAGTAAACAAGGTAAGGCAATGACTAAAACATGCCTTCAACAATAAAGAACTAATATATTCAAATGAACAATAAAGCAGTTAGAAATTAAGACACTAGAAACTGCCTCAGTATAGAAATCCATTTGACAGTAAATCAAATACAGAACCCCTGATGCCTTGATGTATATTTCTACTAAAAAATTAAAAGGAAATGTTATTTAAAAAAAAAAAAAGTATCACTACATTTAATAATGCATGTGAATGTTTGCCAGGAAGCTAGTTTGTTGGTCTAGTTAATTTTATTCTACTCTTGAAATGCCTTTTATTCACCATTTATTAAGTATTTGTGGCTGATGGCATATATATCATTGACTAAGAAAGAAAATGGTACAAAAGTAAGCATCACAACATTGTTAATTTCATTGACCTATCATATGATGGATATTAGAGTAGATAATAAAACTTAAATCACATACTAGTCTCTGTTGTGGATAGCCCTGTGGCTAATTATATTTGATGTTAATTCTGTCCTCCTATGACTGGTTGGGAACAAGGAGTGAGTCAGCACTCAGGTGATTTCCTGTAAACCTGCTTCCCACCTTAATTTGTAAAATAAAGGAGAGCTGATGATTGGGCAGATAAAAGGGAAGGAGGAGTGGAAGGTGAGGAGAGAGAAGGAGAAAATGGAGAGGGAGAGGACACAGAGGAGGAGGAAGAAGAAGAAGAAAAGCAGAGCAGAAGCACATGGCCTGGAGAAACTGCAAGTTCTAAGGGGTCTCTTGAGGAAGATGGTAGTATAGCAGTTGATCTGCCCAATCTATGTGCACAGCATGTATTCATATGAATTGAGTCCTGTTTTCATTGCCAGGGCTTATTTGGGATGAAGAATTACTGCTACAAGCCTCTGCTTACTAAAGTTAATTAGGTATTCCTTGAAATATAAGATCTTCTATATCATCAGTGCCTAGACATTTTTTTTTTCTCTGTTTCCCTGGCTGTTCTGGAACTCACTCTTTAGACCAGGCTGGCCTTGAACTCAGAAATCTGCCTCCCTTTGCCTCCCTAGTGCTGGGATTAAAGGTGTGTGACACCACGACCGGCTTAGACTTTTTTTGTTGTTGTTTTGTTTGTTTGTTTGTTTGTTTGTTTGTTTCCAAGACAGAGTTTCTCTGAGTAGCCCTGGCTGTCCTGGAGCTCACTCTGTAGACCAGGCTGGCCTCAAACTCAGAAATCTGCCTGCCTCTGCCTCCCGAGTGCTGGGATTAAAGACGTGTGCCACCAGGCCCGGCCCGGCTTAGACATTTTTAACACACAGCAACAAGACTACATATGGAAGATGATGTGAGGGAAGAAGAAAAAAGGGAGGTGAGGTTATGTTTAAAGGAATTTAATTCCATAACATGGGTGCTGTGGCAGGTATCACATCCAAAGGCCTAGGTCTGTATACAGCACAGGTAATGAGGACATGTCATGTGCATTTCTTCCCTCTGGCTGGAATGCAGACATGCCCTTAGTACACACTTTTTTTTTTCAATTAGTTTTTTTTAGATATGTTCTTAATTTACATTTCAAATGTTATCCGGAAAGTTCCCCCCTCCCCCCGCCCTGTTCCCCTGCCCACCCACTCCCACTCCTTGGTCCTGGCGTTCCCCTGTATTGGGGTATATAAAGATTACAATACCAAGGGGTCTCTCCACCCAATGATGGCCGACTAGGCCATCTTCTGCTACATGTAGAGCTAGAGACACATGTTCTGGGGGTTCTAGTTAGTTCATATTGTTCATCTTAGTACACACTTTTAATCATGAGCAATGTAGATAAAATTAGTTTATAGAAGGAAGCAGCCATGTTTTAAAGCGACATCTAATTGAAGGGCAGATAAAGGGATGAATCAGAGAATGATCTGACAAAATGAGTCAGAGATAGTATATGCCCCCAACTCTCAGGAGATCGGGACAGGTTAGCCCCCCCCCCCCAAAAAAAAAAAAAGTACAGAATACCCAAGATACATTCCACAGAACTCAAAAAGCTAAACAAGCTGAAGTACCCAAGTGAGGACTTCTTTCTTCAGAGAGAAGAAAGTTATCAAAAGTGGGGAAGGAGGGAGAGATCTGGAAGGGAAAGTTAATAGAGTGGTGTCAAGATTAGATGCAGTTATAATGATTGTGATGATTGTTTCTTCCTGATGCATGATGGGAGTACAGAAATAGAAAGCTAAAGATCTAAGATACCAGAAGCTCTAAATACTTCATGCCACATAATGACAGCGACAGGAAATTTTACTGTGGAATACTATATGATACCATTCTTTAAAAAAGAATAAAATGAGTGAAATATAAAATAAAATGAACATTTGCTAATGAGTGAAAAGCCAAACTTTTCACTCATTAGCACATTGTGACAGACTTAAGTTTACATTCTCAAATATTTTGAGACAGAAACCGTATGCTTGCTATTAATGCACTTTTGCATTTTTATGTTATGTCCTAAAATTATATGATGATTTATAATTATAAATTATCAATTAGGCTAGATTTTAAACACAGATTCTCCTGTGGCCAAAAACAAGAGCAGCATAGGATGATGCCTAGACATGGAGAATTTTTGGTTTGTTTGTATGTGTACGTGTGTGTGTTGAATCACTTAGATGCTTGTTTCAAAGTAAGTTATAGAATATTAGAATTTTGCTACTATTTTTCCTTAAAAATAATCACATAGATAACTTCTAAAGTTCTCTTTATGAGTATGATACCTAAAAATGTAAAGATTCAACAGTAAATTGTACTAGACAAAATTGTGCAGGTATCCTGGGAAGTTTGGTAACAATATTCAAGTGTAAGTAACTGTCTTGGTAGAGAAACCTATAACACACATTTGAGGAAAGATACTGAGCATACTAGGCTAACTCTCTTTTAAGATTTTTACATCCTGTTGTTGTAGAGATGGCTCAGTAAGTAGTTCAGTCCCCAGTACCCAGGTCAGGCAGCATACAAGTTCCTTTAACTCCACCTTCAGGGAAACTGGGGCCCTCTTCTGGCCTCAATGACCACCAGCACATATAAGATACAGTCACAGAACTATTCATACAAGTAAAAAGTAAAATAAAATTTTTAAAATTTATATCCTGAAGGCTTATATATTATTAGAAACTTCACTTAGATCTTTTCCATGTATATATACATTGTGGAGAAACAGTGACTGAGATCCTGAGCTCAACCATGTTTAGATTCACTTGTATATATTCTGCCATTATGCTAATGAAAAGGGAAACAATGCTTACTTGAGGCATTTTCTAATATACATACATGCATATATGCATTATTCACAGTTATATTTAATGATGTCTAATGAAATATTTCTTCACAAATAAAAATGGAGGGCTACAAAGAATAATGAAAAATATGTATTTGAAAATGGTCAACTGATTTGATGTGGAATAATTTAATGTATATTTAAGTTAAAACATAATACAAAGTATACACAGCATCAGTGTAGTGGTATGAATGAGAATGGTACCCAGTTAGTGGAAATGTTAGGAATGAGTTAGGAGGTATAGACTTGTTGGTGAAAGTGTGTTATGGAGGGAGAGTTTTGAGCTTTCAAAATCCCACACCAGGTGAAACCCTTCCCTCTTGCTCAACCCCTGATTCTCACTCTTTATCTCTCTCTTACTCTCTCTATATCTATATCATCTATCTATCTATCTATCTATCTATCTATCTATCTATCTATCTATCTATCTATCTATCTATCATCTATCTATCTATCATCTCTCTCTTTCTCTCTCTCTCTCTCTCTCTCTCTCTCTCTCTCTCTCTCTATATATATATATATATATATATATATATATATATATTACATACACACACACACACACACACACACACACACACACACACACACACATATATATATATACAAGTTCCTTTAATTCCACCTTCAGGGAAACTGGGGCCCTCTTCCAGCATCCATGATCACCTGCACATATAGGATACAGTCAAAGAAATATTAATACAAGTAAAAAAAAATAAAAGCAGAATATCTATAAGTGAATCTAAAGACACACACACACACACACACACACACACACACACACACACACACACAAATGTGTGTGTGTGTATGCCTGCAACTTGCTGATCAGATTGAATTCTCAACTACTGCTCCAGCATAGTGTCTACTTTCCTTCTTACTTCTATGCTCCCCACCATGATGGTCACTGACTAAACATCTGAAACTGTAACCAAGGCCCAATTAATTATTCTTTTTTTCCAACATTTATTAGATAATTTATTCATTTACATTTCAAGTGTTATCCAGAAAGTTCCCTATACCCTCCCCCCTCCCAGCCCTGCTCCCCTACCCACCCGCTCCCACATCTTGGCCCTGGCGTTCCCCTGTACTGGGGCATATAAAGTCTGCATGACCAAGGGGCCTCTCTTCCCAATGATGGCCAACTAGGCCATCCTCTTCTATATATGCATCTAGAGACATGAGCTCAGGGGGTACTAGTTAGTTCATGTTATTCTTCCACCTATAGGGTTGAAGACCCCTTCAGCTCCTTGGGTACTTTCTCTAGCTCCTTCCTTGGGAAC